>APFE031610181.1:0-15605 GCA_000404065.3 Pinus taeda | reverse complement strand
CTCCACACCTGCTCCTTCACTGGTACTGCGCACCTTCGCACTTGCGCCTTCTCTGGTGCTGCGCACCTCCGCACTTGCGCCTTCTCTGGTCCTATGCACCTCCAGATATAAACAGTTTATCAATCCTCAAGTATACGCCAGACTGTCAAATTCACAGATCCGTTCATGCGCCAAAGAGATCTCGACCCATCAACATATCTGACTTATAATGCTCCGGTTTCTTCTTGATTCGGGTTCAACTATAACTCACCAACTGATTATCAGAAATTCAGATCTTTCTATTCTTAAGATATTCAACACACTTGTGTCCAACCAAATGATCTCCTTTCCCTTTTATAGCCAAGGCCTTACTCAAACCATGGACCAAAACCATTGAGAAACAATACTAGGGACCCAAAACCTGGGTTCAATATTTTAGATGCAAAACCACAGACCAAAACCATAGGATAAAAAACGGCGGGCTAAATACCATGGACCAAACTTAAGATGCGCATTTTCTCTGCATGAAAGTCCGTGCATTTTAGGTTCGCACCTTTTGTTCGGAACGCCTGCGAACATGTCCGCACTCTGTGAACGATGCACCTGCGCAACCTAACAATGTCCGCACCTTTTGATCGGTGCACCTGCGGAACTTGAAAATAACACTGCTGCACCACAATTTGTCATCTGATTCCTCTGTCCTGCAACCCATGTATTCTGTTACATCTGATATTTCTTCTGTAGACTCATCTGGTTGAGTTGTTCTTCTATGAGAGGGTTGCCATCAAGTACAACACATACATCATAATGCCAACATGGAAACCTTCCCTCAAAGTTGGGTGATCGTGTTGGACCAATTGGCCAGTGAAGGAAAAGCATGCAACTGGTTGGACATGTTGGCTCACAGGCTGAAGGAACAAGTGACAGGAGCCCGACAGTCGCCCAAAGGTCAACAAGCAGAAATAGACATGTCTGCATACATTCTAGATGCAATCTGTGCTCGTCAGAAGTTCCCAAGCTTGAAGTGGGCATGGACATCAGCAGAAACCTTTGTACACACTTATTATAAACTGTTTTTTGAATGCAGCTTCTGCCGAGTCATCACACAGTTGTTAGACCATTTTGTCACCCTAGTGTACAAGATGATATTTGAGCAGGATCCACATTTCATGTCGAAGACAATAATGGAGGCACTGATCGACATAGCGGATTGGTATGCCTCACCTTTTGGCACCTTCATATGGATGTACAATGCGGAGAAGCCTTCTCATGTTTTACTGAAGTTTGCCATGGACAAGCTTGTCATGCAAAAAGTATTGTACCACATCCCGGTAGGACTGTCAGCTATACTACATCGGAAGAAGAAGGCACCCTAGCCCACTCTTCTGTTGCAGATCGGGTTTTACGAGATACAAAATATCAAGCATGTTGATGCTGAGACAAAAGAATTCAAAAGATTTATTTTTGGCACCAGAAGCTTCAATCCGTACGATCTGCATTGCTTTGTAAAGGATCACTATGCGAAAGTGAAATTTCCTTGGATCCACGGGGCATGTCATTGGGCTAAGGAAGACCCGTGGAGATATTGTCACAAATTCTCCAGGCCCAATGAATCAGTCGACATAGTTGTGGAATGGTTAGCGCATTTAGGAGAGTACTAGCATCAGTAGCAGTAGAGGATAACATACATGTGCGTGACAAAGGCAAGAGAAATATTATTGACAGCGTTGAGGTAGAACAAAGTTGTAAGTTCAAAGAAGACCCACTTATGGAGAAAGTAGCTTTGGAGATAGAGGCGAAGAGGCGAAAAGAGGAATGCACAAAGGCAGAGAGATAAACATAGGATGGAGGAAATAATGAAGGAGTTGCAAGAGTTGAAGCAACAACTCCGGGAAGAACAAGAGTTGCGCAGACAGGAGAAGAAAGTGCAACAGGGACATACATAGTAGGAGGTGCAGTAGGCACAAATTGATGAAACTGCGCCCATACAGGTGGTAGACTCATCCAAGCAACTAGCATAAAGTAAGTTGGGTGAGAAGTCGTAGGAGCAGGACTTCTCTCAAGAGATTGAATAGATACTTGAGCAGATGGATACAGGCATGGAGAAACCAAAGTAAGAATATGACATCGACCTCATGCCTCACAACCAAGAGGTTGACCCACCAGCTTCACCAAATCCAGAACAAGAGCAAGTCCTGAGTGGTCAAGGAGATACTGAGATCCTTGAGGACCATCCAGAAGCAGATATGAACAACATATCATTTGATGATTCGCAACATAGAGTTGTGAAATCGCGCAGAGTGACTAGTTTGGATGTCCACGCATCTCCTATGCAGTTTGAAGAATGAGTGATCGTATCTGATGTGTGCAAGAATCCAGCAGCATTGGCCAATGCTAGCAGAGCATATGTCGAAGCCACTAGCTCGAGTGTTCACTTCTTGATAAAAAGGAACAAGAGAATGGCTAAGGAGTTACATACGACCAAACATGGAGGAGAATAGGTTACATCATCCTCCAAGGCAGAGTTGAAGAAGGTGATACTAGATGAAGTATCATCCCTTGAGATGGTCATGCGGATGTTGTATTCCAAATTTGGTACCATGCATAAGGCAGTTGTCCATATCAACGGTTCGCATCAACGTTGTGCTAGGATAGCACATATCTTGTCAAACCTGCATACTATTTGTCGACCGAATGCAAACATGGACAATGAGATATAATGGAGCCTCGTTACACTTGCCCAAGTTGATGAAGCCCAAGGCGATAGAGTTTAAGGCATGCATCCAGACTTAGATCCAGAATTATGAGGAACTCTCGCAGCTCATCACTAGCTTGCAGGCTTCCCATGCACGGGTTTTCAGAAGCATGGATGTTGTTGTGCGCACGCATGTGGTCCCATCCATTGGGACACTCACTGAGGCAAAGACAAAGAATAAAGTCTGGCTGGAGCTGGACACGTACTTTGACGAGTTGATGTGCATAGCCACCAGCGCAAACACTATTCATCAGTATGTCGCTGGTCTAGTCGCACTCAAGAAAATGATGTGCATGTTATCAGATGAGTTGGACATAGGAGCCAAATCAGTGTACCCAGATGCAATAGAGGCAATAGTTCGTTTCCAAAAATATGTCACCACAGAGTACACAGACACCATCACGGACTACCAAGCTTGGCATCAGTTCGCCATTGTCGACCATCATGAGGATGTTGAAGAGTTGGTCTTCCCACAGTTGTCTGAGTCTTAATGATGTCTTGCATGGCTTGCTCAAGCCTATTTTGTCTCACATGGGTACATGTGTGGATTGTATGTAACATCTTATAAAGTGGAAGTCCAAGTGTTGATAGTTGAATGTAACAGTCATAGAGTAGTTGAAGAGTCATGAGGGTAGGTGAACATTCACAAAGGGGAATGTCAAGGGTCTCCCCACCCTTTGCTATTTATAACACCTCATAACTCATTGTAAGGACTTTTGTGTAGCCAAGCTTCTGATAGGAGTATCTTAGAGAAAGCTTGGAGCATATTGTAACAAGCCTTGGCTTCTCCATAGTGCAGAGCTAGTAGATCTCTTTGGAGGAGCAGACGATAGTGACTGTAACATTCTGTTATTGGGACTAGTGGTTGGTCATGGTTGTACTGTATGATTGGAACTTTCACTTCTTAATATAATAGAGCCAGCATGTTTCATGCATATGTTGTTATTGTATTTTAGTTAACTTGGTTACTCTAATTATATATGTATCTGTTTGCTTACGCATGTATGTATAGACTCTTTCTGTATATGTATTTATGAATCTTACTAAGATGTTTTGTTGGTTTAACCATCACTTTGGATTGTTGGTTCTCCTACCTTCCAGTTCGTGATGTATCTTTGCTCGTGCATTCCCTTCCAAGCTATGTGTTTACACAGGTTTCCAAAGGGCGCACTCATTCCACCTTCCGTGTGTTAGAACCATTCATGCACCTTCCTTGGCTTGTTGCACATGTCACACCCTTGCTACCAACAAGGACATCTTACTTACCTCTGTGCCACGGTCACGTATGACCCACTGTTGGGATTCCTACACCAAACAGTCTGAGGTCTAGTTGGGACTTCTTACCAGGGAGATCCCCTAACATGTTGGTGGGTCCAACATCATCAACGTTTATGGCGCTAGAAGGAGGGCTAGATGACAAGTTGTGTACTCTCATCCTATTTTGAATCTTTGCACATCCGTCATGGATACTATCAGACTCGTCCCTCTGCAATGTTTTTCGCATGCCGAACCCCTCGACATCACGAGGGAGTTTTTTTATCTCTTGTCTGATTTCATGTATAATGGTGAAGGCGAAGTGGCATGGCTTGCGTACTTACATGACTTCTATGCATTTCTTGATGATGCATATGACTTCTTTGATGAAGAGGCCAACTTGCTGCTTGCATACACACTTCGTGAATCCCCACAACGGTGGTGCTAGATTTTTCCACCCGACAGCATGCACTCACTTGAGTAGTTATGTTATCTATTTGAATCTACTTTCCATTATTTTGATTCAGAACCTCTTGACAAAAAATTGTCAAAACAATGAAAGACCCCGCAAGAATCGCCTATGGATTTTTGGGACCGTTTGTGTATTGTAGTTTCAAGCTCCAAAAAGTCAGATGAAATTCTAGTATCTCATGGACAAATTTGAATATTGTCTCACAAAATTTGTCAATCCCAAGAAGACGTTCAAGCTCAAGCCCTACTTAGCTTACTTCGGTGATGGAGCTGCGCAATCACAGACGGACACGATCATTGTCACAAGTGACTCTCCACTGTCCCCTTATCAAATAGCTCCACCAACGCAGAGTGATGTGGGAGAACATGCACACACATCCATTTCAACTGTCACATCCTCCCAACATCATTTCTCTCAATTTTTGTGTAGACTTGGTTGCAGAGCCCATGGGTTGTCACATGCATGTCTTTCCTCAACCTCCATCTTTGTGTTTTGTTGATCCTCCAGATTTCATTTTCTTGTGTTCTTCCATTCTGGACTCTACACCTTTTGTGAACGAGGATCAAGCTATCAACAGATTTGGTGTTTCACAACCAACTTGCATTTTCATCCACGAAGAGTATGACTAGGAGCCTAAGCATCAACCCATGGCGAAGGATGATTCCCTTCTGTTTTTGCCTCCTCCATTTTTCCTTGACATCTTCCATGATTCTACAATCCTTAACTTCGCATGTGTATTTCCGTCTACGGATGAACCCATTGTTGATCATTCACAGAACACACTGGATGTCAGTCCGTCATTTAACAACGGAGAGGACAAATTATTCTTTGAAAATCCACTTGATTTTTCATCTACCTTTTTTGGAAATGTAGAGGGTGAATTTTTCTGCTTCTTATCTACCCCTCTACTTGTTTCATCATATCATGAGGATGATGATGAAATCATTGATTTTGTTGACCGTAGTTGTCATGATCTATTTACCCCGGTATTTGATCACGATGATGATTCTATCGCAGTTGATTTTTCAAAGCCACCTATTTATAATTATCTATCTGTCGACGAAGTTGAAACCCCGTAGAATATCGAGGCACTTTAGCCAGAGCTGATGGTTATGTCAAGTCCTCGCTATCCTGAGGTTAGTCTCACTTCCGATCAGGAAATTGTTGAAACACCCAAGGCTCCTCATCACCCCTATGTATGCATTGAAGATCAATATCACACACATATTATGCTTCCTCCACTCGAACTATATGATCCCATCGCTCATGAATTGGAGGAATCTTACATAGCAAGCACACGTGCACGACACAAGTTGTCTTTGTTTCTTTCATTTGCTTGCATGTCACAGTCAAGAGTATATGTATGCTTAACATATGCCCATTAAAGAGACATATAATTTCTCTACATTTGTAGTCTTCTACCCTAGTCTTTGAGAGAATAGTGTTCATTAAAATATTTGGAGTGTCCTTAGATTGCTCCATCACAAAAGGTTGACCTAAGCGTTCTTTTAGAATATGAAAACTAGAATCGAGGTTAAGGGCGTCCTTAAAGAATTGTGGCTTTGAATCTAAGGTTCCCCCCTGCCCCTAGCACTACCATTTGGACATGTGATAAGAGATATGGAGGCATCTCTCTTGATGTCATAGTTTCTAAGACAACTCACCATTTTGAGTTGCCTTCCTTCGAAAAGGAGCCTCATCGCTCCCAAAGGAATTCTTATCTGCTTTTGAATGCTAGCAGTAAGTATAATAACAAAATCCTCTTCTTCAACCATTATGTAAAGGGACTCCCCGGACAAGGACCTAACGAAAATTGGGAATTTCGGGGAAGCCAATTCTCAAATATTTTATTTTCCGGTATTGAGCCTTGCATGACCTCCATAAGAAAACTTTTAGAATGATTCCAAACAAACCCGGGGACCAAGCCCAGATGGAACATTATGAGAAACAAGTTGTATGCCAACCCATTCCCACCAAGAGAAGCTCAAACTATCATATCATTAGACATTTTGTGAGTAAAATTCCCACCCTCAGCATCATCACTGTCTAAGTACCTAAGGCGCATGTAGGCCTCCATAGCAGTCAGGAACACACCACTTGACCCACTGTATACCCCTTATACTAGGACCCACACTACCAACCTAGCGACAACGACCAACATCGATATCTCTTTTGTGATATTCATTATGGTGATTCATTAGAATCCATCCTTCACATGAAACCACGACGTCAAAACACACAAGATGACCCATGGATGGAACTGTGATCAGTCTTCTGCAATTCTCTTGGCCTGCATTGATACATTTCTAGGTGCTGCAAAAACACAAAACCCTAACTCGTTGTATGGTATCCATCTTTTCTAATCCTAAACCACCTTAATAAAGGAATCCCATCTATTTTTCTTACAACTAGACCAAATAAATTAAAAAAAGGCTTTTCGAAGTTTTTTGACAATACCTTTTGGTAACTTTTCTATAGAAGTCTAATGAATCAGGATTCTTTCTAAAACATATTTTAAGAGGACCAAACGTCCTCCTCTTGACAACCACCTATTTACACATAAAGGAATACAAGCTTTACTTTTCTATATAACCAAAGCCATTCCTCAAAGGAATATGCATTGGGTTTCAACATGAAACAAAGGTATTTCATACCTTATCTAGCTTTATTCTAGCAAAAATAAGTGATGTATCTAGCTAATGTTGCAAATCCTCACTTGGAAAATTATAGAGGAGGTAATATTTGACCATATTTATCTCCTTTCATGTAGTCAAACAACACGTATCCAAAATTTTATTTAATACAATAAATTCTCAAGGAGCACCTACACCAAGCAAGAGAACAAAAGGTGAGAAATAAAATACAAACAGGAGACATTTTCATCCTTCAAATCCCTTCAGGGAGCCATTGAAGAGGATAACAAAAGAAGTTGCAGATATGCAATCCATAATCCAGTTAACCATTGGAATGTACATTCCCATTTGAATTAGGAGAAGGAAAATGAAAACCTACTTGACCTTATCATGGGCCTTGGAAAGTTCAAGCTAGAGAATCACCAAAGGGATTTATTTATTTTAATCAAATGCATGGTCTCTTGAGCCAAAGCTACTGCATCATGGATTTGTCTAATGAATAGGAATCCAACTTTCTCTTTGAAGATAAATTCACAAAGAATAGGCTTGAGTTTATTTTCAATTAACTTGTAAATGTGTTTATAAATAACTTTTCAACATGAAATCAACCTAAAGTATTTAAAAGACGTAGCTCCATGGTTCTTAGGAATACAGGATAAGTGGGTTGATTTAAAAACTCCTAATATTTTGTTAGAAAATTGGGATTTAGTTACCAATTTTAGAAGGTCATATTTTATGATATCATAGAACCCCTAATAGTATTCAATAGAAAGGTCATCATACCTTAGGATTTTTCTTTTTTGTATTGAAAAGAGGGTTGAGCAAATTTCATCCTCCAAAACTTCTTTTGACAAAACATCATTCATTTCATTAGAGAAAACACTAGGAAAGAGATTTATAATTTTTAGAAAATCCTGAATGAGACAATCAATAGGTTCTTTGAATGAATTACTAAAGAAAACAATTCTTGTTTCCACCTTCCCTTTGAAAGACAACACTGAGGCTCCATCTGCGGTATTAAGTGCCTAGATTGTGTTCATGATTTTTATATAACATGTCAATTTATGAAAAACTTTGTATTACTGTCTCCTTCAGCAACCCATATGGATTTACTCTTTAGTCACTAGATATCTTCTTCCCTAGCCAATGAATCATTTCTTATGGCCATAAGAGAATTCAAAGAAACCTCATTTCTTCCAAAATCAAGATTGAGATTTTTCCCACCAAAATGGCATTGATGTTTTGCTCTATGTCCAAAAAGTGAGCTTGAGAAACCTTGTCCAAAGTTTTAGAGGCTTCCTTTACCCTCCTCACATTATATGCAAATTGTTTCATATAAGAATCTTTGGATTTTTCCATAATATGGATCCAAAAAGAGGAAACCAAGCTTTGATACTCCTCTTCCAACAACCATACAATGTTAAATTTCAAGGGATAAATGGTTTTTGCTCCTTTTTTTCCACTTTGAAGAGAATCATTAGATAATATAAGATACTTCCACCATGATTTTATGAACCAGGTACCATCAAACCATTCTTCAAATATTAGGAAGTGGTCAAGCCTTTTGGTTATACTATCATTCCCTCAAGAACCATTTCTTTAGGTGGGAACAGACTTACTATGAGCTAAGTCTACCAGATGTTGATCCTCTATAACATGATTGAAAAAATGATCAAGCAAGTACCTTTGAGGGAAAAATCCCCATACTTCTCTAAGGGAGAGGGTAAATTGAAATATCATCCTATAACCATGTTAGAAATCAAGAGACGACCTAATGAGATCAAGCTTTCCCAATATGAATTTCATCCATATATGGTCCATAAATATTAATAAATTGAAAAGAGGAAATGGAATAATGGACTTCCAAATCAACCAATATTCCATATGGAAGGAAAGAAACAAAATTTTGATTAAGATTGGCACACCAAGCCATTAATAAGCCATCAGATAAGCCATCAAAATCCACTTGAACAAAAGACTAACCAGTTAACCAGGAACATAGATAGTCCCATGCTTTCAAGTTAGAGGATATAGTATCCTATAACAAAATCACCTTCTTAAAGCATGATATCACAGGATGTCTGAGGGTTAATATCTTCAGGGAGCTCTTGATCCCTCTCACATTGAATGAGAGGCATTTCATTAATGACCTTGAGCACGCTTTCCTCATTTTAACGGTCTAAGTTATTGTAGACTTCCTTTCACTCCTAATCTCATTTTCTACTTGAACTTTGTCCATATATAGGTGAGATTTCATACCCACCTAAGAAAATTAAGGTTTATTAAGAGACAAACCTCCCTCCAGATCTCCATCAATTGAAACCTTATGTCTAAAACAAAGAAGATTCCCTAACTTATGAGGAGAACTGGCCAAGGTTCTTTCTTCCAAATAAGGATCTGGAACCTGAAAGGGGTAAATGGATTTCACATGGGAAGAAGGCTTAGGGGTAACTAGGACATTAGCCAACATTGAAGCCATGAAGGGAAGTAGAGGAGAGTACAACTAGAACTTGGAGGAAGCAGGAAGCAAGCTTTTAGGAGAAAAACCAAACATATCCTTGAAGGGGAGGGAGTTAAATCCATAGGAATAGTAAGGGAAGGACCCAAAGGAGAATTAGAGTTTCTAAAATTTTAAATATGACTGCCATAAATAGAAATAAAGGTGGAACTTAACAAATAAATCTTGTGACAAGCCATGATAATTCTCTGTCTAAGTCCCTACCTTCACCTTTATTGGAAAATAATTTCTCTTTAGAGACCCCAAATTCCTTTTAGAATATTCCTCAATATTCATATCACAAACCCCCTCCTCAAAATGACCAAATTTGGGTTTCCAAATTTTCTTGAAAGGAGTTATTAGATGAGATTGAAAGAACTTGCATATGAATTACTACATGGCTCCTAAAACATATGAAAGGGATACATCAATATTTTATTTTTTGGACCCAAGAGAAATTTTCACTGATTATTTCCATAAGATCTAGTAGGCCCTTCATTATATCATCCTCAACTTGAATCCATAACTATTTGGGATCATGGGGATCCACCTTTATATTCCAATCCTTTTCTACTCTTATAAACTAGTTTATTTTATTTCTAATACATTTAAACACACCCTCATAAAAAATTGAATTCGAAGCCTATGTAATATGGCCTAAATTTTCATGGTGGAAAGCTGATCTTTGTGCAGATCAAAATGTATATCCCAATCTTTTAAAACAAATACCCCACAATCTCCAACTCTAGTTTGATTTAAAAATTGAAGCCATATCCACTGACCTCCAACTCTAATTTGTTTTCAAAATTGAAGCCAGATCCTTTGATGATGCAAACTTGAAACATATCCAGCCTCACATGAGTAGATAAAACATTGGACATTAACCCAACATGTGAACCAAATATAGGGTTAATCAATTTCATAAAGATTCAATATGGGGAAATTTCCCATAAAACTTACCCATCACAACCTTTCCCGACATCTTAAGAATGAAAGAGAGAAGGACATCCTTTCCCACCGTCATCTTAACCTTCTCATATCTCTACTTGACACAACATTTTTTTTTTTCCACTAGGAGCCTCCCTTACAGGATGGTGTACTACTCTATGAAGAGGTTTGACATGAACAAAATCCCTTCCCAACGAAGAATCAAATAAGTTTATTGGACAAGTAGGGAGGAGATCAAAGGTCCAAATACCAAGAATTTGTTGCTTGATATGTTGTATAATGTGTGCACTTGATGTGGGATATTGTAGAAAAAAATGCTTGTATTGAATAATTAAAAGGAAAAGTGCTTGGAAATTGAAAATTTCTTATGTTTTCTCTTACTTTTTAAATTGAAAAACCAGGACTAGGCAAACAACATGCAATGTAGGCATAAAACCATAGAATTAATCCAATGGAAGAAAAAAAAATTCCCTAAAAAATTTCTATTTTACAACACTAAAAAATCCATCAAGCATAGAAATATTAGACAAAGGTGTGTGAATGTATAATAGATTATCATGAAAGTTGGAGTTTAGATAGAGGAAAGAAAGGCTACATGCAGGACTACATAAAGTTCCTAGAAGAATCAATGTTGTCACATGATTTTCCAATAAAGGCGCATGGATTGCACACCAAAATAAAAATAAGGTGCATACTTCAAGAGAAAAAAAAAGGGACATAGTCATAGTGCTTTCTCTACTACAAATATTGAATGCATAGAATCTACTTATAGAAAACCAAAGAGAAAATACAAATAAGAAATCCATAAATCCAATCTAGGGGAGATACTAATAATGAAAGAATATCATCCATACCAGAGATACCATTCTATACATGAGAAATTTCATAATGTGCGTGCTTTTGATTCTCCACTTGCAAGTTGGTGTGATAGTGTTAAATATTGAAACATAAAGTTTTACCCTACCAAGCAAGTAAGAAAGATATGTAAATGAGGGGTTTGAGAGAGGAGGGAATAGGGATCTATAAAGTACTAGACCATTTGAAGAAGTCTTCCAAGTGATTGTTCAGCTAGAGGACCATAGAAATTTCTACACAAAAAATGTAAAAACACCTTCCCTATAGCCCCAAGGATCAACTTATTTAGTTGAATCATCTACCCAGGACATGTTGTTGACAAGAAGGACATAGAACTCTATCATGAGTTTTTAGTACAACGAAGGTCCAAGTTATCCAACCCTTGAGCCCATGTTAACGAAGATTTTTTATAGGCTTTTGGTCCTTCCTATGGTTTTTAAAAGAATGATAAGTCCACATTCTATAATAATCATGAAATAGCCACCCTTTAAGTGAAAAAAAAAAATCCAAGTTGATTAAGTCAAATCTTACATGTATGTTGATCAATTTTGACCATGTCAAGAACCTATGAAGGCTCTTTCCCTATACGAATGCACATGTACACATTTTTAAAATAAAAGCATGACAAGTAAAAAGTTAAAGAAACCTAGTAATGATCCAAACTTTTAAGATGTTTTTTGAATTCCATACAACCATATAGTTATGAATTCTAGGAATATACTTTTTTAGTACATGTAAGCCAAAGCTAGTGATAATAAGGGCCTTTATCTCCCCCTTCCCTTCCCTACCCCTCTCATGATGCCCCTCTCATCCCCACCCCCCACCTTGCCTCACCCTGACTCCAAAGAATGCTCATGATAAGAGGAAGATTGGGAAGAATTAGTTGTTTCCTTTCATAGAGTTGATTTTATAGGGCTATATGGAGATAACTCGAAGGTGGTTGTCCTCTTAGATAGAGCCGTAGAATCAATTTTTAACCTTATTAAAATTTTTGACCACATATATCCATCCTTTAGTATTAGCAGATCCTAAAGTTGTTGGACTTGGTTTGCAACATAGTAGTAGAAGGGATCAAGAGGTTCATCCTAGGAAAACAATAGAGAATCACTAATCCTATGGTTTGGCTTTGGAATCAAAATAATGTATTTAGTAAGTTAATGTAAATAATGAGTTTTTTAATATCCTCAAACCAACATCAATATTGATATGCTCTATAAGGTGTTTCAATATCTTAACATACATATGGATACACTTTTGAGGTTGGATATCATGGCATTTGAGCTTCCCATGGAGCACTAATATGCATTTAATAATATCCTAGAACTATAAAGGCGAGTGTAGAAAAATATCAAATCTAAATAGCCCATGAACCAAATATTTATAATGTCATTTAGACAACACCATTAAAGTATTATGGTCCATCTTGGGCCACATATTGATGTGCTTTCATCAATGTCAACTAAAAAACTCATTTATTTAGGCTCTAGGTGCCTATACAAATTTGGTTATAAGGCTCCTGGGCCTCCTTAACCATTTTTTTTATGACAAACTCGAGAGGAACATAGCCAAAAAATTGTTGAGTAGGTCAATCCCCTCTGCGGACAGAGGCGATCCTTACTAGCCCAGACCGGGTCTAGCAACAATCATACAACGCTACCGCGCAAGTTCCTAATTGCAAATTAAAGACCAATGATGAGGGCCTACCTGGATTCCAACGCTAGTGCTTGTAGAAGAGGTGATGCTCCCGTTCCTTTGCTCTGGAAGATCACGATCCCCACGATCTTCGTGAATGGACACCTGCACATACAAAGAATGACACAAACACAAACATAAAATCCAACATATGCAACTATATATCAGTCAGAAAGGATATATCTCATCGTCATTACAAAGAACAATAAGAGTGGAACCATAACAATAATCGTTTATTGATAATAATCAAAGAAGAATGCAACCATAGTTTTGACGTCAGATCCTCCTTTGGCTAGGTGATCAGAAGCACATGTCTTGCAAAGCTTGTTGGGAGTAGGAGCAAGCCTTTCTCTCTTTGGTTGTTGGACAAGAATCTCCTTACTTAGATTTGGCCTTATGGGAATGAAGAAGGCTCTTGCAGCATGAAGCTCTTGGAAACTTGACAATTCTAAATCTCTGGAACTATGGAACTCTGGAACTCCAAAAAATCTGGAACTAGCTTGCCAAGGAAAATGGACAAGCTTTTATAGATGGAGGAAGGGGAGTTGTGATCATCCACAATAATCATGGGATTGGCTCTATCACTAAAGAAGCTTCCATGAGAGGTGGTAAACCACTTCCTCTCTATGGAAATCCGAAGCCAAACCACCCAACTCAAGATAGATTCAGTCCAGGAATTTGTTAGGATGAATCTTCCGCTGTTTGTTTGTTAAAAAACACCACTGATTATGGTTGGCGCGAGTGTGACTCTGTGACAGAGCGCCAACTGGCGCGCCCTCTTTGGAGGATTTCCCCCATTGGCCTGAGTGCTGCACTATGGAACCGCGCCAATGGAAAAAGGGCTATTTTTAGGGGTTTTAAGCAGGAGATGTCTTCAGGGCAAATGAAGTTCATGTTTAGGGGAATGCAATGCAAGTGTTTGCAGGTCATGTCATTTCTCATAGGTCCCGGAATGAGTCCCCCAAGATGCGGGAGAGGGGTAATAGGGACGGTGACAAATTGTTGTGTAACACAAATCAACCCAATTAAGTTCACCATCTAAAACTATTACATACAAAAAAATTTCAACACAAATATAAACATAAAATTGCGTTTTGTCAATTAGGTTTATCTAGGGTGGTTGAGAGGAATGATTGAATCCTCCCCACTCAGGTTCGAATCTTGCAAGTGACATGATAAAATTCGATGTAATGGAATTTGTTACTGTCAGTCTTTGAAACCTTCCACCAGTGATCAAATATGCTCTTACAAAGTGGTCTCAGAGTGTCAAAGTCAAATTTTGTCATTTCAGTGAGTTTTCAAGTAAAAATTGGTCACTAGGTATTAGGTCTAGGGTTTGTTTTCACTCCTTCCAAAGTTTTCCAAATGTCGGTCCATGTCACCATTCAGCTGAGTGTACCATCATTCAAAGAGTGGTCATCATCATTTTAGGTTCCAATGGGTCATTTTACACCTTGTTCGTGCTTCAGTTGTACTTGGGTAAGACTCATTTCCCTCTCCTAGGGTTTTGAAGGTAATTTCTCTTGGATGGTTAAATCATCAACAAAAATTGTATATTGATGTTCATACACCTTCCCCTATTCTTAATGTACCTTACTAAACACTTCCCATCACTGATATCCCTCAAATTCCTCATTTTCCCATAAACCCTAGTTTCTTGCTACAATTTGACAATTTTCTAGGCTAAGCTTGCGATTTTCCCTTTTGAACCCCTTCTCCTCACTCAACATTTGAAATTTCACTTTCCCCTACTTCATAACATCCCTCCATACTTCCCAAAACTTTCCCAAGAATTTAGAAGCCCCTTATCCCCTTCATTTCACTTAATTTCGAAAAATCCCATGTTCCATATATCAGGATAGGTTTTACTCAAATGATTTTTTTGAGCAAGAAAAAATGAATTTTGAAAACTTGAGAGAGATTTTTGTCTATAATAGGTCAAGGAAGAAAAACCTCCTTCACATTTTACACAGGTGTCATGGTTTTAGAGAAATGTCAAAAATATAGTTTCCTCAGGAGAGTTGCTGAACCTCTGGAGTGACCTTAGTAAAATCAAGATTTCTACGAGCTTGGTTGGCCAAATGACTTGATTGATGAGTGAAATGATAACTAGACACAAATAGATTTATAATGAGCTATCATGAGCTTAATTTGGAGTTGAGGAAGACCTTCAAAAGTTGACTGCAACAACACTCTGCATTTAGGCATCCTCATTTTGTACATTTTGACCAGTCTTGGGAGATGTGACTTTTTACACGGCAAATGAACTCCAAATTGAGAAATTAAATATGTTTTAGAAATTAGACTCAATAATATTTCCAACTAGCTATCCTACACCTAATTTTGACACCGGGAAGGCCTCCAAAACCGGGTCTGAAAGCAGCACTGCACATTAAATTTTTCAACACAGGTTTTTCCAATAGGTGCACATCGCCACTAGCGCTACGCTTTTGATGGAGACCTCATTTTGCAAAATGGTTTGCATTTTTGGAATCAGCATGGAAAAATATGAAAGCTCAG
>APFE031610178.1:4102-30846 GCA_000404065.3 Pinus taeda | reverse complement strand
TGTGATTTAGAATTCGTATGCAGGTAATTTTTGTATGGGGTTAAAACCTACATTCTCCTTTGGAATTTAGTATTAGAGCTAACCTAGTATTATTGTTGATCGAAAAGTAGTTGTGTTGTCTCCTTTCACGCCTCCTATTGTATATGCGACTAGATTTGATGCCATCGGCTAACCAGAATTATGAATCAAATGATCCCATGCAAATGAATTCCGGCATTTCTTTGAGCTCTCAGAGTAGATACTAAACACAACACATGGCAACTGCTCCCATCTTCTGCTGATATGTTGGTTCTTTTGATCTTGTATATTTCATTCCCCTTAGATATGGGCCTCCTTCCTCTGATTCTCCTCTTGTTTCAACTGTGCCTAAGAATGATGATAATATGCTAGCAGTAGCAAAGCTTCACTCTCTTAGTAAGGTAATGGTAAGGTAATGGTAATATGCAAAAAAGTTACAACCACAACAATGTATAATAATATAATGAGAGTTTCTTCCATTATATAGGATATAATCGCAGTTCAACTTTCCAAGGCAGACACGATTAAGGAAACAGATCGCGCTGAAGAAGGAAAGAGAAACGAGTTACACCAAGGGTCAATCCAAACAGAAGCAGCTCCCGACCCCAATGAGGGAGGGTGCCCGCGCTACTATACTCAGACGTTAAAGAAATCACCTTCCAACTATGACACAACAAATGGAAAACCACACTTTTGGGGTTATTCAAACGGCAAACCAACAACACAAGCTCAACGAAGAAGGGAAAAGAAAAGACCCGCAGAGAGCATTACAACAAGAACAACAAGCCTAGCACTCATCAATAGGACAGAGCAAGCACCTTGTAGGATCAGCCATGGAACACATCCCACCTTAGAGAGACCCACCAGAGAGCAACAAAGAGGGAGGAACCAGCAAACAAGTCGTTCCAAAAGGGAATTACTTCCACCATACAAACAAGCGACAGATCACTAACTGGATCAGTACCAAAGAGCTTATTTTTGCGTTGAATTCATAGTGAATGTAGATTGGGAACCTTTTAGTATATGGGCACCACAGCCTAGGAATTCCCCTCTGTGTTTCGTACATAATAGCAGTCAAGGAGGTGGGGTCTTCTAACTGTTTGACTTCGATGTTTCCGTCCATCGTGTAGCTTCCAGCTGACTCATCGGATGATCTATGTGTAGGGGCTATTACTCGAGATACGAGACATGAATGGTAATGTTCTTGGTGCGGCACAGATCTGGGTTTTTGCGCATCGACATATCTACGGTAAGAAAAGAGTGATTAGCAGGTATGTGGTCCGGCACTCCCCCTTTTTGGGGTACTTTAGGGGAACATATATTATAGGATCATAACCTATAGGGGTTATGATCCTATTACTCTGACTCCCCTCAATATATAAAATATATCCCTATTATACTATGATACCCTAATAATCATATTGTCGAGCCCCCTGAACCATATATTATCATAGTATTATCATCATAATAGGGCATTTATAGGATAAACCATTGATAGCTAATCAACAAGGGCTTTGGGTACCATTGCTCGAGGAACCAAGGGTTCTGGCTGTGGGCCAGGACAAGGGTAATACAGATTCATCATGGGTCCACCACAATAGGGACTAATACAAGCCTAGCCATGCGCATGTGGATGTGCATGGCAGGTGGCATATGAAGTGCTAGTACCTACTTGAGAGGACTCAGTCGAGGAGGTCGAGGTAGAAAACTCGAAGAACTAAAAGGAGAGGTAACTTCAACATAAAGGCAGGGTGGGTGGTTGACCTAGGTCTGGTACCAGCAGAACTAGTTTAAGATTATACAGGAGCAGTTCAAGTAGAACCAGTAGACTAAGCGGTTGATTTAGTAGATTATTTAGTTGATTAAGCATCAGTAGTAGATCTAGCACTACCGTATCTAGTAGAATATCCAATCGCATATCCATAAGAAAGGGTACTAGCACCACCTATAGCAGTTGACACACTAGACTAAGTAGCTTAAGAGCCAGTTGGATAACCACCAGTAGTAGCATAAGTATGAGCAGCTCTATAACCAGATTCATATCCTGCATCAACAGCAGTAGTTTAAGTGTACCCACCGTCATAAGAATATACATTAGTAGAACCAGTTGTTTACTTTGTTTAACCAGTTGACCTAGCAATGGTTTAAGTAGGTGAACCAGCAGCAGCATAGGTAGCATAGGCATAATAAGCTAGGGCTAAGGCAATAGAGCCAGTTTAAACAATAGTAAAGGGGTATAGAATAGAGGCCTTTAATAAGATGTATCCCTATATAGGTATTATTATAGTATCCTATTATAATAGCTATAATAGGGATATTATAGTATAATCCTCTCCTAGGTTATGGTTCAGTATGGGGATCTGACTATCCTGGGTAGTTCTACTCAGAAGCTTAAGAAGGAAGCTAGCTACTAACGAAAGTTAGGTGCTAATATTTAGTATTGACTGGCCCTAAGGCAAGTAAGAAAGAAAGTGTAGGCAATCCGTCTAATACTGAACTAGTCTAGTTCATACGGGGAGCGTGGGAACCTGCTGCATGAACAAGAAACAATAGGGCTTTGGCACTATCATTGGGTTAGGTGAGTTGAGTGAGGCCTTGATAGTAGGCCACCATAGAGTAGTTTCTCCCCTTGACTGGGCATGGCCATATCAACATGAGATTTCCCTCCAAGTTCAGTTCCCCCATGAATTGGGTTGGGCTGGGATATTTCCAAAACATATCCCACCAGTGTCGACATCATATTTGCTTCCAACTAAGTGTCTACTAAATAGGGGTCAGTGCCCAGGAGTTATATGCATGAAAGTCCTTTCCAAAATGTTATGGAGCAATACTACAACTACTGATGAGGTTCCACAACCGCCGATAGGAGAGGTTCCACTACTACGCATATGGGTTGGCACCACTCAAGTAAGGTGAGAGTAGTTATAGGCCAATATTGGGTGAGTTGTTGTCATCATAAAGAAGGTATGGTATGGTAGGTAACAGTTCCTAGCTAGGGTGTTACTACATACAGCATGAGAGTCATGAGAGTATGCAAATCCATTGGGTGTATCTAGCATGATAGTCCTACTGTTCAAAATAGGTAGATCTCCTTAGCACACCCATTCCTCAATACTTTTGCATTTGGCATTTTACCAGTAACATTAGTATTTCGTAAAGGATCTATTCTCGCTATAATAATATTGTTATCTTAAATAAATAGGTAAACTAGGATATTCTAGGTATTAAATAGTTATCAATAAGGGGCCTATAGGATATTATATATACATGTGTGTGTGTGTGTGTGTGTGTGTGTGTGTGTGTGTGTATGTATATAATAGTAACCCTATATACTAGCTAGGGTATATTATTATTACTATTATAGTAATATATAATAAGATATATAGTATATATTAGTATATATTATTAATAGGTTGTAATATACCTATTATAACTATAGTAGGTCCATATTATAGGGACCCTATATACTAACCTAATTATTGGAAAATTAGGTTAGCATATCAGTATTAGAGATATTAGTAGTATAAGGCTATATTAGCTATGACATTATAATATCCCTATACATAGTCTATAGGGGTTATTAGTATATAGGATCGCATATAGCCTATATCTATGAATCTAAGTACCCCCCTAAGGTATTATAATAATTGTTAACTGGGTGATGAGAGAACAAATAGCTCCCCATTCGCAGATACAGATGAGCATAACAGACTACTCCCCTTCCTTTATCCCATCCATGTTCTTAATTCCTTATATACCTAATAGAGCTTCATATCCAAGTAACCATAGGATATCATTAGGATTAGGGTTAATGATCATTATACCTATTCTTGCTCAATGATGCCCTCATTAACCTTATGATATTAAACAATCTGAATATATATTATAGGTTAATAATAGTTAACTGTTGATTATTACTATGATTATAACATATAGGTGGTATATACTATTAAGGTGCTATTATCATAACCCCTTAGCTATATTAATAACATAATATTAAGGGCTATTACTATATCCCTATATATAAAGTTATCATACCTATATAACTATATTAGCATTATACTATTACCTTAATATATCACACTATCCCTAATATTATAGTATACCCTATAAGGATATAATATAATATCCTATTAATATAATAGCTAACCATATATATATAATATATTAGATATATCCCTATATTCCCTAGTACCTATAGTTATATAGTAATATATTAGGATAACCAGTAATATATACTATCCCTATTATTATATTATGATATATTAATCCTAATATTATAGGGACTTATGGTTATTAACTTAATAATATAATTATTATATGGGTAGAGCACTATCTTAAGCTTATAGGTACCCATATTAGGGATCCTATAGGGGAGTTATTACTATTCATATGGTGAGGGTGCATAAGCACTACGGTAAATCGACTTTGCTCAAGGAGAGATTGGGAGCTCACCTCCCCAAGACCATTCGAGTGTTCAGAGGACTCAACTGATGGTTACAAGGTGTTGCGAGGACTCGCTGAGGAGGTCGAGGAGAGGCCTGATAGGGGACTCACCGATTCATATGGGTGAGGAATCGCACAACTCATCGACCAATAGGCCTCGGCAGGACGGATCCACTACACTAGTCTATATGTGTGAGGGTGCGTAAGCACACTTCGACTGTCATAAGTGAGAGGATTTGTGGAATTCTCACCTTCCCCAAAGACAGTGAGGTCTAGAGGGACTCGACTGAGGTTACGAGGTAGAGGAAGTACATAGAATAGATGCTTATTCTTTTTTAGATAATGGATTGTAAGCCCTTGGCCACTTCTATTATATAAAATATGAAGTTGCATGCTGACTTGGATTCAGACTTGGTAGATCCTTTGGTGTCTAATATGTTCCGCATCGGACAAGTAGTTCCTTCCTCGACCTTCCCATTTTGAAAAGGTACGAAGCCGCTTGTCCCTCCAGGGGGAAAGGAGTGATGATTTCTGAGGTCGGTCCTCAGGCCAATGGTGGGACTAGGTATCTAGTGTTTCATCTGGTTATCTCAATTCCATAACTATTGTCCCCAACATGTGCAGTCTGTTCCAGTGACAACTTTAGTACTACATAAGCCTAATATATCCCATATTAATATAAGGCTAAGGACCATATTCTAATATATTATACTATCCCCTTAATATATATTACCTAAGGGATATTATAGTAAGGTTATGAAATATATATTATTAGTATTAAGGTTAACAATATATTTGTGCAAATATATGAACATCATGTGTCAGATCCACCCAAGATATGGACCCAAAACTTTGAAAAACATGTTTCACTCACCTTCTATATCCATCCCCATACTTGGCCAAAATTGAAATTGAAATACCTCACCCATACGAATGAGTGAGTGACTCCGTCAATGGTGGCCTTGATAGTCGCGTGTGCTATGATGGCGGCCTGTTGGTCGAGCAACTCAAGTTCCTCTCCTAACAGTCAAGAGAGTCCCTCTCACTCATCGGGATACTTAGTGATGATCCTCAGTGAAAGTAGTTAGGGATGCGCGGCCTTTTTTAAGTTCTTCAATTTCTTCCTTTGGGGCCCCTCCCACAAAAGAGAGTTGCTCGTCACCATAACCCCTTCTACCTGTACACATGCTAGATGCGCTAGGTATTAATACTATAGGAGGTGGAACATATTAGGTACCTAGTAAGATGGATTCTTTCAAAACTCCGGGGCGCATGTTATTGAAGGAGGATATGGTTTGGTTTCCATCAAGTGTAGGAATAAGGTTGTTTGGATTAAGCTAAGATTTTGGATCATAGTAAGTAACTTGATCCATGGTTGTGATATTTCCATTATGGGGAAACATCATTGTGAAAACCAAAGGTATCCTCACATAAGAGAGAACAACACCTAAAGGAGTTACAGAAGCTACGAGAGCAGATCCAACAAACACATAATATGTAGATCCAAGAGTTGGACCGAATCTTTAGAGAGAGCAAGAGGAGAAATCCAATAGCATTTATATGATGTAAAAGAATAGTACTAGCTGGCGAATGTATACCCCTTTCTCTATTTTAAGGAGATCTTACTCCATCAGAGCCAATTGAAAACATGGGATTGGAAGCATATTTGGTTACAGCATCTATATAATCTCCGTGAGCACTCGACTAAAAACGGTATTCCTCAAATTGTAAGAAGTACCGGTTTCAACATATGAATAATTAGAGACAGCAAGCCCAATAGCGAGAGCAACAAACTTAGGAAGCTTGGAATCAATAGTTGGACCATTACCTCTTTCTATCGATTGTATCTATGGGGTAGCTACCTCTATGGTGAGTGTAGGCGGCATCGGATCAACGTGTTATTCCTTAGCATCCTCGGTGAGCAACCGGAAAATTGAGAATGATAGGAAGGACGAGGATCAGAACCAAGTGGAGTATAGAAATTACCATCGACAGAAGCTGGTGAGCCATCAAACAAAAGGAACGGAGATGCAAGTAAGCGAAGGTAGGTCCAAGCATTCTAATCTCAGTTTCGTTACTCCAATCCTATTTCTAAACCATATTTCTATCAGTAAGCATTTTCAAAATAGCTAATTCAAAACTACTGGGCATCATCCCTCACTTTGCTCGGGAACTTATAACTCACAACTGGAGCAAATCCTACTTCTATTGGCTATTGGCAAACAGTAGGCTTAGCGAGAGATCCTAGCTAGTACCGTTGAGCAGAACTAGTTGCGTAGTATGAGTAATTCCCTCCAATCGTGATTAGTGCACTTGGTCAATCATCTGAATGAAAGCTTCGATACCAAGGGGAGCAACATATGGGGGTGTGGCAACAAACTACTTGTATTTATAAGTTCAGGTTGGAGTCCTTCCATACTTAGGAGCTTCGTAATTAGTTGAATTAGTATGCGCATATCCCGTATATGGCTACGAGATACCTTAGGGGATACTATTATAATAATATCATAATAGCTATATACCATAATATACTAATATTATAACCTATTAATATATATTTATAATATAAGGGGATACTATAACTATATAGTATAGTTATAATAAGGGATATTAATATTATATTATATTAATAATATAGGCACGAGATTATAGGGATTATATTATAACTATAATATAGGATATATATTATAGGGTTATTATTATAAGTAGTATATAGGAGATATCCCTGATATGGTATTGGAATCCTATTGACCATGTGTGGTGGTATTAATTAGTAGCCTAGGTATTGGAAACCTTTCCTATGGCATATGGGAGGGTGGAAGCTACTTTGTTAGGAGGCTGGCAAAGGAGGTAGGAAAGCTGTCTCTATTGGCATGGCGTGTAAAATGGTCAAAGCTACTGCTCAGTGAACATGGCTCGGGTCAATTTGTATCTATTAAGTTGGCGTATGATATGTGGAAAATCTCTAGCTATTATCAAATTATATGGTAAATTCTCCTGCGTGAAGCTGGCGTATGTATCTTACAATTATCCCCTCTACAAAGGTGTAGGGGAGGGGAAATATTACTCTTATAACTAGTGGGCAAAGGCTATTCAATTCAGTGAAGTTGTCGTATGAGGCTTTTGATGTTAACCCGACGTAGATACTATCGTAGGTATCTGGTCAATTTGAATTTTTACCATGGCGTATAGAAATGGGAGATTATCCTATGTTCAGGTGTATGGGCTGGGAGATTATACTGCATGAACCTAGCATATGAATGGGAAAAGCTGCTCTTCAAACCTAGCCGTATTGTATATTTTGGATTTCTACTGCACGGACATGGCATATGGGATGGGAGGTACCTAGTTTGAAGATTCCCAACCTAGTACAGATAGTGGGTTAGCTTATACGCTACTAGTTCCAGTCCCTGATCGAAATCAAGATGCAGGAACAGTAGTTGACCCAACAACAGTAGAAGTAGCACCACCACCAAGGGCATAACATGAAGCAGATATAGTTCCAGGTAAAGGCAGATCCAAAGCCTGTACTAGTTTTATATATTCTAGTCGCAGATTGAGACGCCATTGCACCAGATGTTAGAGAATCCCCCCATGAGGTGATAGCACCCATTTCCCAAACTCATGCAGCCTAGTCCACCAACTACACAAACAAGTAGATAAGCTTATTCTCTTTTATTTCTTTTGGCAAGTGGAAAGACAGACCTATTGAAGACTCATTGATTGATACTCGTTATTCAGGTGCTCGTGGTGAAATACTACCAGCCAAGCATACCAGGTGCCCACACTATATGAATTTTGCCTACCTGTACCAGGGCATAACAACTTACTTACAAGCATGCCTCTGGGGCGGGGGAGATGCCTTATTACATATATACCCCTATTTTTGCTCCCTTCATTTTATATGAACAAGTGAGCATGAAAACCCCCACACACAAGAACAGAGACGCCCGGATTCCATAGTATATTAATATATATATTATTATAGGATAATAGATAATACCCGTAGATATATATTAGTATTATATAGTTGTATAGGATATACCCATATATAGTATTAACCCTAATAATATTATTAGTAAGTATGGATTTCCTCCTGCCATACTGAAGTATTATAATAGTTGCTTCTCCGCTACTCCATTCCCCCTCTCCATCATTCACGAAGGAACTCTCAATCCTTCACTGGCAAAATCAAAATAACGCGATAAGGTCACTAAAGTAGTGAATGACAGGGCGACGATTCCTCAATATTCCCGAAGGGCCATATGATATCTACTCATTTCCTCTCTCTAAGGGTAGGGCACGCAATAAAGGCAGGACACTAACAATGCAGTAAAGATGGTATGCACCTCCATTCTATGATTGATCCATGAATAAGGGGTTGCCTTCTGACTTGAAATGAGGTGTTTCACAAACGTAAAGTTAGGGTTCTCTCCTTTCTTGGAAGCATCCCAGATTGAGATGCGAAGTTCATCTCCCGAATTTTGATATCTTCGAAAAGATCTCTGCCTCATGGGGAAAGAAAAGTGAGGTGTATTTGGTTAGGTAGGGACTCCAACCTATCAAAATCTCCCATGCTTCCTTCCCGAACTTTAGACGCTTTACACCACGAGCGTTGTCACCACGGCGGGCTCAACCTCGGGGATAATATAGGTAAACCTATATACTATACTTATTGAGGCATATAAGGGTATATATTATCCCTTATATATTATGAGACTAATATATAAGGCTATGATATACTATTTTGGAGACTTATGTTAACCAGGTTATCCATATTATTTCTCTATAATAGGATTATAGATATTTGTATGATCATAAGTATAAAGGCATTAATAATAGAATAATAATTGTATATTATTGTGATTAGTAAATCCTATTTATATCCTAGTCATCATATAGGCTATATAGGGCTCATATTAGGAGGGGGTTATCTCCGTTATGGATACCTAGTAATTAAGGAGGTATAGACCCACAATACTAATGACTTATGACTTCACTAGATAGCTAATACCAAGTGGAAGTAGTCTTTGAACCCAACAACACCAAAAAATGCAAGCAACCCACTTACTTGACCCTATACTTATTGCAATGAATCAACAAGTCTCCCAATATTTATTACGAATTTCTTCCTATATCTATAGTTGATAAGAAAGCGGTCCCTCTATATTATGACACAATAGGATAAGGCGATTTCTAGGGAATTGCTTCATTCAACATGGGTAGCAGTTGGAATTCAGGGGTAAGTGACTAGCCTGAATAGCTCATATGAATAGTATGAATAAGGGAATGCCTAAACTTCATTAATATATGTTTCCACTTCACTCCTGGTTCCCAGACTAACCCCTAGTAGTTTTTCCAACATAGCCACACTGAATGAGCATAGCTCCTTATCACCTACTATCAGCCATTGCAGAATGAGCACAGCCTCCACAGGACCGCAGCACAGGGCGGGAAGAAGTACGGTACCGGGAAGGTACACAGGAAATATAGTCTCTGGTAGTGCCAGTATGGGAAGGTAGGTAGGCAGGTAATGTTTGCCCGCATAATGACAGATTGGTTATGGTTTTTTTGTGCCTCCAATGGGTCCTTTTGGTGCCCAAATGGGATCCTTCATCTTGGCTCTTCTAGCCAAGAGCACTACCTCACTATAGTCTTTTTCCCTACAAGCTATCGACACTGCCTCAATATCTCTCAGAGCCTTGGGGAGTGAAAAAAGGACCTGGAGGGTGCTTTCCTGTAATCAAGGACGGAAGCTTTTCAAATGCCAAAAGTGGGACTCCAATGGATATTGCTGGATGGTACAACTGTTACTTTCTTTTCGTTACTACATGGTTGGCTTAAGAACCGAGCTAGTCGAGTTAATGGGAGGGATACAATAGCTTAATGACCCTATAATATATCTTAATAGCTATCATTATACTCCCCTAATTATAATGATCCCTATAATATACTAATATTATATAGTAGTACAACTAGCATATAATATTATTATATATTAATTAGGAATATAGCTTTATAAGGGGATACTATGGTAACTAAGGTTATATCATATAATACATTAATTATAACCCTATACTATTATATACTAAATATAATATTAGGGAAGTATATACTAAATATAATATTATATCCCCTAATATTATATAATATATATATTAGTACTATGTATATTATATTATCCCTAGTATATATCATATGGGATTATATTATTTGGTATATTATACGAATATCCATATAAATAATATAATAATGGATACTTTATCGTTAATATAGTATTAATATATGATTTATCCCTTATAATATATATATTATGGTTTATAGCCTTATCATAATATAGCTATAATAGTTTATAATAATCATGTGATACAATGGTTACACGCAATAAATAACGTAAGGGGAGGTTATCCCTATAGTATAGCTAGTAAAGGCATATATATATATATATAGAGGTCCTAATATTAGTATCATTACCCTATTATAGTTATATAGTATCCTAATATATAGTATAATAGTATAGGGATATGTTACACTGAAATTTGTCACCATGACTATCTGCAATTAATATGGCTCCATCAATAGTCATATTATCCTCTTTGTCAAGCCTTATACCTCTGCTCTTCATGTCAAACTTCAAAAAAGAGAGAAAGTCATTAAAAAACATGTTTATCTCTGGGTACGCACGTTCTCTCTACCTTGCCTGCGTGTATGCATCCCAAGCTCATTGTACCTGCGTACTTGTACGCTCTGTAAGTCAAGGGATGGGTGCGTACCCCTATAAAGGTAAAAAGGCGCGAGTTTCATCTTAAAAAAGTTACTTGTGATCACTTCTAGAGCCTTCTAGAAGAGTGTTTGACGTGTATTGAGCGCCTCCAGATGGTTCATGCATCCCTATGATAGAGGAACTTATCCCATCAAGAGAGGAGATACCCCATCCTAAAGAGGGAGTATCCCATTGATGTTGGAACTGAATAACTTCCTCTAGAACACTATAAATACAGGCCTTGGGCGAGAGGAGGGGAGGTTGAAAGCTGAACATTCCAAAGGAGATGCTGCTGGAATTAGGACTTCCTTGTAGAAGCTTGTGAGGAGAGATTACCATCCTTTCTTGTTTCATTTGGAAGTGGGTGAGCTTGTCAAAGTAGAGGAAAACTCTTGCTGGACCCTGGGAGAACTTGCACAACACCAAGGCTCAGGTTGTAATGGTTTCTTTTGTTTCCTTAATACAAATAAGTCCATTCTTCTCAATGATTTGTTGTTAATGAATTGTTTCATATACTCCTTGGTCTATATGTTGAATATGCTTTGTTTTATGGAATATTCAGGTGCTATTTAATCGTTTGATTATTAGTGAATGCAAGTTTCGAAGTGAAGGAGGAGCTCATTCGGATCGACGAGGCTGGACTACTACAACAACGTTGGACTACAGGTAGGATCTAAACACTTGATTTCAAGTATGGTAAATGCATGTTTAGAGAAGGATTGTTCTTAATTGTCTTGTTTGTCACTAGAAAGTCTTAAGCTTCTAGGGAGGTTGGTTTTGTCTGCAAGATTAACTCTTTCCGCATGATAGATGCCACCAAATTTCTCCACCCACACCATGAGGAATTTTCCTGTCTCCTAGTCCCTCAGGTTTTACCGCAATCCACATTCCGATCCAGGGATCATGAGGCCCTAAACCGAGACTCTGCTCTCTAGGCTTTACTATATATCCCGCCATTCATCGGCAAGGATTCCTAGGCATAATCAAGGGAAACCACCTCTAGGATTTACCGTATATCACAACATTAACCAATCGAGGATTCCTAGGCCTACCGAGGCAAAACAAAATTTGGCTTTACCGCAATCCACAGTCCAATTCAGGGGTTACTAAACATCTGTTCTATTATTCAGAGATCCACCTCACTCAGCTCCAAATCCATCTGACAATCCAGCTCAACCAAAACATGAGAACCCCATCACACCATGGATATCTAGAAATGGCAAGATTGGGTTGAAAAACACTATCACACCTGGAAAAACCCATGTCATAACAACAAAAAACTACATGCAATACCATGCATGCCAAATCTAGCAAGGAAAACACACATACAAATCAATACCTACAAAGAATCCTGTTGTAGCTGCTTGATCATGCTCTTCCTTGCTTGCTCCTACCTTCCTCTTACCTTTTTTTCCTTTCTTGATCTAATGCCAAAGTGTGTGTGTGTGTGTGTGTGAGAGAGAGAGAGAGAGAGAGAGAGAGAGAGAGCTCAAAAACTGAATTGACAAAAGGTACCAATTGATCCTCATAAGCCTCTTTATCAATTAGGCCTCTATTTTCTTCATTTTCCTCCTCACATGCAACTTGTGACCTTTCATCTTCCTTTTCTCCTAATTTCCATTATTTTCTCAAATAAATGTGCCAAAAATTCCATTTTTCCAAAGCCTTAGCCATTTCCAATTTCCTTAGCCATAATAAACCAATGAACACCCATGCTAGGATATCTTTCCCAACATTCAGCTTGGAATAAGTGTCCCATCAACCGTGGTTATTATTTTGCCTTCATTAACTTTTATAATATGGAATTTTCACTAGGGTGGTTACATAATAACAAATAAAACAAGTGCCTATGGGACTGAAAGTTGAAACAACATTATTCTAGACATAAAATAAAGCATTTAATATGAAATGCAATAAAAAAATATTATTCTTAATAATAAAAAACAATATAGATCTCTCAACATCCCTAGATGAGAACATGTAATTGATAACTTCATATTCATGCATGCACACACACACAATGTTGTAGGAATTCAAATAATCACATGGCTAAGCGGTGCATCTCAAATGGAAGGTGTTGGCTCATTCTCATATCACATTAAATCTCTTCACATGCAAAACTACTATTCACATGACATATGTGGTAATGAAAATCAACAAAGGGCATACCCTGTCATGAGTGCATAGACAGGCAATGGAAATGGCAATTTCAATTGACATTGCCATTTATACGTGTTTCTCTGCACTTGTAAACATATGAATAATCAAAACAAGATTTTGCTCAGATATCTCTATATGGAATGCCCTTGTTACTTTGCATGAAAACTATGGGATAATAAATAATGTTATGCAGTTATTTGACCTCATGCCTAAAAGGGATGAATCCTCATGGAATTCAATAGTCGGGGGATGCTCCCATAATGGGCTTATCAAAGAGGCATTGAAATTATTTAGCCAAATGCTATGTGTTGGCTTCAATCCAAGTGAAATAACCTTCACAGTTGTCCTTTGTACAATAGAATGAGCCCCATTAGAGTAATCCTGAGTTTCTTAGCCCTAAATTTGGCAAAGACCACATTAATAGCCATATTTGAAAGAACTCTACAAATCATAAAAAAAAATTCAAAGGGAGCATACACTATCGTGGCCCAAATGCAATACCAAAAACTACAATAAAGTCTCAGAACAAGAGATCCAATTTCATCAATAAAAGCAATGTCACATTATATGGCTTCTCAGAGTAGTGAGATGAAGATGTCTTGAATAATTGTCCTCATAAATGGGTGCTCCCAAGGAATATGTTTAAATGTCTCCAATCTTGTACATTATGGGCATTTGTCATCCATTAGACCAATCTTAGTCTATCCATACTTTGGTAGGAAAGCCTTGATATAACACGAGCCATACACAAACAAGTTTATATGATATCAAGTATATGATATGATCACACACTATTGAGCTTGGTGATCCACCGAAATTCACTATCCAAACTTTCCCATCTTTTGTTCAAAATGAGGACTATAGTGATATTTAAATAATATAATAAATCCTATTTTGACCCACCTAGTCAACATAGGATATAATGATATTAGAGACTCAATATAATGATATTATGCCTTTTAAGTATAACAAATCATAATTCATGCTTGTATCATTGAAGACATAACAAACCAACCACATCAACATAATTATTGGATAAGATCTCAATGATGTTGATGCAACAACACATACCTTGTAATGGCTTATTCACGTGTTCATTTAGAATTAACAATGGTGTGCAGGCAATATGTTGAAGATAGGGTTCTTAAATACAATGACTCATTTCCAAATCCAGATTATTTGTCAAGAATGATCATGCAAGTTAAAAAGGGTGGAAACTCTAAACTAATTGAGGCATAACATCCTTGCAAAGGATCAATGAATCCAAAATAGGTGCATTTAAATACCGTTGCTGGCATATTACACCATTTGGCACTTGCTCGAGATGGTTGAATGGAAAATAATCTAACATAAAGAGGTTACTTATGTAACTAATGGATCTACCTATGTCGGCAATCATTCACATAAGCTCGTGGTATTCCCTGCACCAACAATGGAAGGAATGCCCCTACCAAGTGCCATGAATCATGGACATGGATATGAATTCTGCAAATTCAAAAACTCGTTACCTATGATGATATATTTTATAGAAAATGTGGACTATTATTACAGATATGAAGTGAAATCATACACAGAGTTAAAATTGATAAATATGCCCAATATGGATTAAAATTTTCTATTAAATATGCTAACATTTACAAAATTTTGGAAAGACATATGATGAAGTTTATGGATATTGTTATCACTCAGATTTTCCTTAGAAGTTATTGAAAGAAGGAAAGGATCCAAGGTAACTAAAAACCAACTTTTAGACTTAGGTGCTAGCCCACCTAGTCTAGAGAGGGCTCTCTCTTTATGATTTAGCTATGTTTGAAAGGATTTTAGGCTAGTATTAATGTTCAAGGAGGTTGTTTTGTTTGGGAGTGGTGGAGCTCTGAAACAAATGGAAAAACTAGGCTTTTAGGCCATTGGGCTATGGAGTCAATCAGGGATAATTCACTGGATTAAGTCAAATTGTTGAGGTATGAGTTCAACAGGCAGGATAACAGAATAAAAACAAACTTTGGGGCTTGAATGGATGATAGTTCTGCTCAAAACTAGAGGGCAACCAAGAATCCTCAAGTTAGGATTAGAAAGAGGAAAGGAAGATAGGTCAACTAGTAGAGGGCACTCAAGAATCTTATACCAGGGACTTATTAGAGAAAAACTACAGGGATATAGGAGCAGTTAAGAATTCCTTTATCAAAATATTTTAGAAGAAAACATATAAATGGTAGACTGTTGATAGCAGAGAGAAATAAAGCTAATTCTGATATACTTTGACTATTTTACCATTTAGATTTAAGATGCATGAAACATTGAAACATATAAAAAGCACATAAAATCACAAGGATAGAATACTTATTTGTAATTATATTGCACGAGAATCTAATGAAATGTCCTCAAATTTCATTCCTTTTCCAGCAAAAAATCTAGATTTGAGTACAAAAGCTTTCTCAGCTTGATAGCATAGATTTACAGAGATGTTATAGAATCCACCCACAATACTTCGAATGGAGAATTATTTATACAAAAATTATATCAAAATATCTCATAACTACATGAGATTTATTCTAGGGAATACAAAATATCTTTTACAAAAATATAGAAACAGATGGAACACTGATTGCTGCTGTCCCTTTATTTGTGAATGAGCTGGAGGTTGAAACTAGGATTTGCCTCTTGCTATTGCTTTAGTAATTGTGTGCTAGATCTTTGCTTACTTTTCCCTACTGATACTCTTTACCTGTTCCTGATACTCTTTACTTGTTTACCAGACTTTACCTCAGTAAGTATTTTCTATTTACCTCGGAGTTACCATAGTAAATTATAGGATATCGATCATATTGGTCCACCATTCTTCATTTGGTGTCTTCATCCTGATTAATTTCCGGTACACTTTGTCAGCTTTAGTGTATTTTGCAAAATTGGGATGGACTGTGAACAAGTGCTTAACTTCATGCTCAATATAGAAAATATTTTCCAAACCATCATACAACACTTTTCCTGTAGGTAGTGCTTTCACTGTGGAAGAGATGACTTGAATTTTGGCTTGTTTGTGCAATATATCAATGTAGTCATCATGAGTCATCAGTTTGTCATTTATGACCAGTGGGCTCGGAAGTCCTTTATCCCTCAGAATGTCATATTTTAACATAAAATCATCTATGTCCTCTTGAATACTTTGACATATTTTTTCCAGGTTAAGCATTAAGTTCTTTTTAGTAAGAACTTTCTTAATTTCAAGGATAGTATTAGTTCGATCCTAGATATCCCATTGTTCCAGTTTTGCTTGTTTTTTCTATTCAAGAATTTGATCAATTGGGTTGCCTCTTCAGGTTTCTCTCCCAATTCTTCCCTAGTCTTCTGTATAGCCTCTATAGCTAGTTTGACTAACTCAGTTTGTTCAAAATGATCTGGATAGAAGACCAAATATCATTGATGGAATCAATGATATTGGTCCATAAAATCTCTCTAATGTCTCTTAAAGGCTTTTCCAATGTTAAGTCCTTTTCTAATGTCTTGATTGTTTCAGTCATCCTTCTATTTTTTCTCTCTTCTTCAGTGTAATTAATCTGTGATAGCTCACACTTGTTTTCCAAGCTGGTAACCATTTCTTTCAGTTTCTTTATTTTAGTTTCTTGGATTTTCATTTCCTCCATGGACTTTATTAAGTCTTCAGTTTGCTTTGTTGAAGTAGCTGCTGCTTTTGATGTACTTGTTGTTGTTGCTACTGGCAGAGCTGTTGCTGGGGGAATGTTGGGTGCCAAAGATGTTGCAATAGTAGATGGCACTGCTGTAGAAATTACGGGTATTACAGTCTGAGGCATGGTGGTCGGCTCAACCTGTTTGGACTGCAAAGCTTTTTCTAGTTCTAGCTCTGTTTCTTTCAACTGCTCATTCAACTTAAGGACCAAGTCCATAAGTTATTCCTTGTTTTGTTTCTCAATTACTTCTGCAGTTTGTGGATGTATGAGGGGAGGGAGTTTAAGTTGTTTCTTGAGTGCATCAATGTCCTCATTCTTTTTCTTAATCAAACTTTTAGCTGCTTTAACATCTTTGGGATCATGTCCCAACTCAATCACCAGATCTTCTAATGATTTTATCCCGCTACCCTTAGCCTGAGAAGAGGCTTTTTCCAACTGTAACTGTGTTGTAGTATTACTCAAAGAATTTTGCAACTGATGTGCAGTGATGGCTTTACTGGTCAATGTGGAATAGACCATCTCACCCGTTTGCTTATGGAGCTCAATCTGATCAATTGGGTGGATGTCTCTGGCAAGAACTTCAAAATTTGTTTTTAAATAATCAACCATGGACTTTGGCTGTTGTACTGTTGGCTTCAAAAAGCTCATTTGCATCTTTCCCTCTTTGATGTCAAAGGCTGACATCAACCTTGTCTGATTTGTAGGAGCCATTTTCAGATATTTGGCATAGGTTTGAGCTTTGAGTTGCTCATTCCTAGCCTTAATCTCTTTGTACTTTTCTTTCAAATCCTGGATTTGCTCTGAAACTGTCCTTAGTGATGACACTTCTACACTTGGCTGCCTGTTTAGTGCCTATGTTTGAGAGGTAGATGGTGTCTCCCCTGCTACTGTTGTCTGCACTGTGTCACTTCTTGCCTCTTCATATTCTTGCTCAGACAAAGGATTCAATCTCTGCCTCTTTACATATACCTAGTCCAATGGCACTGTAGAGGGGCTAGTCTCATTCCTACTTCTTTTTTGAGTTCGCTCCTCATTAAGAGGGGTCTGGAATACTGGAGGGTTGCCCATGTTTGTATCAGTTTGGGTCAACTCCTCAGAAATGCTCTGTGATCCTGAATCTTTTCTCTATCCTGAAGTCTCTGGTTGTCCTGATATTTGTGCACTATGCTCTTGTGTTGGTTTCTGTGAAGATTCTCCAGGCACCTATATAAAGGATTCCAGATCAAGTATTTTTTCCACATCTTTCATAACATTTTTTTACTTCAGCTTGTGTACTATCTTGTTCTATTAGTGTTCCCTCCACCCATTCACTTTGATTTTCATATTGTTATATCTTTGGAATTCTATGATGGATGTAGGAGGATAGCTTATGCTTTTTTCTTCTGCCACATATGAAGCTATGAGGATCATAAGGCCATATGAAACTCTTTTTCAATCTCATTCTCTCAAGGATTTCCTTTGCCTCTTTCCCTGTTCTTCTGTTATTGCAAATAAATGGGCCTAGGTGATCCTTTATCCTTAACTGAGCTTTCTTCTTAGCTTTCATAAAGTGGATTTCATCAGAATTGATCATTTGCCTGTAGTACTCCAGGGCAAATAATCTCATAGGGAGGTATTTAGGCAGTTTAAAGGGAGGAAGCTCACACCCATAAATTTTGATCTCGGTATGGTTCTGGTACAAGTACCAGTCTCCAACCTTGTATTTCTTGGATAATTGAAGAATTCTCTTAATATCATCACTGATTCTAGGAGGGGGACTTCCTATCAACATGGCAGTTACTGGATGCACAAATTGATCAATAAAATCTGTATAAGGATGGGGAGAAGAATGTGAATAGTGAAAAATGGAAGTCCAGAAAATGACTGGCCTAGGGTTCCCTCTGGTGTCAAGCTTTTGTACAGAGAAAGGGAATTTATCAGTTTGGTAATAGAGGAAAAGATGATACAGGATTGAAGAATATTTAAATACCCTCTCATTTTCTAATCTCATGAATTGATCATGCATCTTATCAGCAATGAATGTAGCATAGTCATATTTGCATGCAGGAGGTTGGCCAGGGGTAAAAATAGTCATGTAGGCAAAGGTCATTTCATCTAAATACTAGTGGTAAAACCCATAATGCAAGCAAACATGGTGACAATATCCTTGCCCAAAATAGTAAAGGCACATGACATGTAAGGAGGGCGGCCTTTTGATATGTATTGTTCTTCAATGAAAGTTTGACTGACTTGGTTAATTTTGGAATTGGACAGCCTTAAAGATTTATCAAGTAAATTGGCAATAGAAAGGGGAGTGAGGTTCGGGCCAGGATGTAATTGGAACATTTCATTTATAGACTCAGCTGTAATGGTGAAAAGGACTTCCTGGTTAGGGGACATTACAACTCTCAGATTGGGGTTGTAGTTTGCATGGCATTGGTGGACAATATTTGGGAAAATATGGACAGTGGGGAACTGATATTTAGGGAGGTTTCACTCCCAAAGACCTATTTTATCAGCATTGTTCATATAACTGTCCCGATACCTGTAGTATAGCTTCAAGGGGGTTTCATCAAAAGTAAGGTCCTTAATTTGAAAATCTTTATCAACCAAGGGAAGGTAGTCCAAATCCCTGTGGGGAGTAGTGATTAGTGCAACATGAGCTTCCATCCTTGGCTCTTGTGTATTCAAGAAAGAAAATTGGGGTTTTCAAGGATTTCAAATAAAACAGGTGCTTGGGGAAGTCTTGGGCTAAGAAACAACTTAATTGTACTGGATTACTTGAGTTAGAGCAATTTGGTGGAGGTTTCAATACAAAAACAGGGTTTCTGAGAAGGAAATGTGGTAAATACCTGTTTATGGTTGACTGTCGGGACAAATGGCTGTGGTGAAGGCTTTGCAGGGTGCACACAGTAGTCTGCAGTGGCCTGGAGTTCAGCAACTGATGGTGGTTGATGGTTGGGAGTAAGTTGCTGGTCAAGACGTACTCTGTGCATGGAAGGCAACAATTTCTTTTCTCAGTAAAAAGGGAAAACAATGAGTATTTTTGTTTTTATGCACAAAGTCAATGGATTTTGGCGGGTGAATGGGAAAACGACAGTTGGAGTTAACTAACTGATGGGACACTTTGTCGTTTAGCGAAGGTGGTAAGCGGGATTCATCGCATAGCTTTTGGGAGGTTGGTGGTTTTGGTAGAGGGTCGTGTGATGCCACAAATTGAATGACACGTAGCATTGGCGAAAAGTCAAAACAACTTGTATCGTGTGGTTAACGTTCGACCAAAAGCCCCGCGCGATATGAGCTAGAGTCGTTGGAAGCGAGAAGACAGATCGAATGATAGTCGACAGAGGAAAGTGTTAGGGAGTTAATGGAGGGGGCCTGATGGCATTTCCAACATAATTAAATTGGCTTTAATTATATCGGGGATGATATGATTGGACAAATGAAGGATTAATAACTTTAATGGTATCGGGGGTGAATGTATTGGTGGAGAGGCTATTAATTAATCTAGGTGATTAATTAATTCCTTTTTAACACGTTGGGGGGTTTTGGCTCTTAATTAATCGTGGTTCGATTAATTAATCCAGCTCAATTAACTTTATTATGGTTTATTTTTCAAACCATATGGACGGGATATTTATTTATTTTGGGATTTTTATTAATAATATAGGAAAGGGTAATTTGTTTCGGGAGTTAAATAAATTATAAAAATTAAGAGTTAATATGACCATGGAAAAAGAAAATGCGCTAAGTAAATGTTTCTGAAAATACATTCATCATCCAACATTATGACTTAGGCTAAAATGTGTTTGGGGGGTTTTTTATAAAGAACTATTTATTTTTCCTAAGTAAAAGAGTGATTTTACCTTGGAAAAAGGATTTCAAGGGAATGAATGAATTATGAAGGGGGTGAATTTTGATGAAGGGGATTTAGCACTTAGGCCTTACAAGTTATTCGGCCGAGGGTCCGGTCCCTCTAGAAGTCAGAGAAATGCTCTGAGCCCCTTTAACTTTCAAGTTGTTGGTGTCTTTAGTACTTATGGGAAATTAGTAAAATTTAGGGAAAAAATGAGTGAGGAAGTTAATTAGTTTGACTTTTGTCCATGATGTAAATGTCTTCATTGTCATTCGTATCTTTAAGTGCTTTTGATGATGAAAGTATATGACTTGATATCTGGATAATCATTCATCATACATAATTCTGCAACCAATCATCTACTTACCCTACCTACTTATCCTACAATTTTTGCTTCTTTTATTGGGGTGCACTTAAATTGGAAAACCCTTATCAAAACCTTTTCTTTTATTTTACAATGGTATTCTAACTAATTCTAACCTTATTACATCCAAGGGCTCAGGTGAAACTGTTGAGCTCCTTTTATTTACTCTACCTATCTATTTATCTGCCAAGATTAAACAGTTTGGTCAGATTTTATTCTCTATCTCTAAGCATGAAATTCAAAACATGGAATAACCAATATTAAACTATTTGGTTACCATGGATTGTGGCATAAGTAACAAGTTGCACACAATCATTTATACAAAAAGTGAAATAGTAGTGGCATTTGGGCTTGCACACTTTCATGGTCTTTTGTTTCTCTTGGGTTTCATTTTTCATCTTTTTTTAACCTTTTTCCTTCTTTTTGCCCTTTGATTTTTCTTTTAGGGCATACACTCTTTACATTTTTTAATTTTTTGATTTTTTACAAATATGGAAAACATTTGCAGAAAGCAAAGGTATGTACATATTTTAGAGCTAAACCAAGTCAATCATGACACCTATTGGTATAGCAACATAATAGATATTTCACTCGCTTCCCAACTCTCCAAAACAATGATGGTAGTAGTAAATGAATGTCAACCTATTACGACGATAACTTGTTTACCTTTTATAACATGTGTAAACTAAAAACTTTTGCCTTTAGGTCCATACAATCTAAAAATATGATATGCATAAATTTAAGAAATAGTTTCCATACTTAGACACACAAGGAAGATACTAACAAGCCCCTCTCCAATTTGGCGACAACTTTTCATAGAAGATGTAAACTTTCATCCACTGAAATTCATTTTGACCCCTTTCTGCCAGGTATGCAGACTCTGCAGCTTCAACGACTACAACAAAGGAAATGTAGGCCATTTTATTTGACTAGTAGATTTGAAGGTTAGCATGTCTTTTTCATTCTCTTGGGAAACACCTTTATAACACATAAATTAACATATTATATTTAAATGTTAGGACAAGAGAATAAAGCTACAATGCAATTAGATTTCCTTTTCCTCTTAGAAATAAGTACAAATGAGAGTGTATATGTAACTCCACACTTATTAGGTTACCACAAGCCAAAGTATATCAGTAACAATGATCAAACATGATGGCCAATATTTTTTCAGTGTGGCAGGGCTTTTTGGAATGCAATTCAATATTTGGAAGATTGGAAGTAGCTTTCACAATGATACAACTACACCTTTCTTTTGACATGTAAGTTTTAAAATGGTTTGTTATTTTAGAAGAGAGTGTTTATAAATTGAATCCTTTTTATAGTAGAAACTAGTGTTTGAAGGCACTAAATTCTTCAATCTGAATACGAGTTGGAACTACAAAAAATGTAAGACATGAATATGACATATTATGTTACAACTAGACACAGGAGTTGTAAATATTTAATCATACAACCTAAAATATATCTTTCAAGAGCCAAAGTAAATCTCTTGAATATTGAAGGAAAACATGCATCCATCAGCTCTAATGTAAAACCAATAATTTGGAAGCTTTGAATAGTGTAGAACAAAGAGATTTTGGCTACTTTCAGTTGAGAGCTTTACAAGCAATAGTCTCACTGGAAAAGGCCCAATGTTTTTACCAAGTGGGCAACAATTATGGGGTTGCATTTTTCAGTAACCTAAATGTTGAATCCAAGGTTTCATTTGGTCAATATGGTATTATAACTTACCAAGGATACAATAATTTTGGTCAAATTGATAATAATCAATGATGTAATAACCATATTTCTCATGCAACTACTACATTATGGCCTATCAAAGGCTAATTTCAGGGCATAGCCAGTGACTCCATGCCTGGATTGATATCATCCACAAGATATACTTCAAACAACATTTACAACCAACATTTCTTAATCACTCTTCTCAATTCCACAACTTCTTCGACGGGCGATTGCTATGTGGAATTTTACATCTACATATAAATACAATTTCCCTAGGTGGGTAGCTACACCTAGAACAACAGATTCAAAGCGTTTATCCTTTTTCTATAGAAGATAAATAAGAGAAGGAACCTACTTTTTATCTTTCACTTTCCATTTGTCTCCTTTGTATGGCTCCCATCGCTCCTTCTCGAACTTAATCCACTCTACAAGTACCTGCAATCATAAACAGAGGAAAAAAACCAATCAAAGCAAGAGATCTATCTACTATAAGCAAATGGAATCGAAATCATTTACACATATAATCATCATAGATAAAGACAAGAACATGGGAAAAGGTGTAAACAACTTTATTAAGTAGAAGGAAGAATTACAACCATGAAGTCTGGTCCAATGTCACTCCTCCAGCTTGAGTTCCATCCTTCATCACACCATAAGCACAATATCCCAACAGCATAACAATACTCTCTATAATCTAAAACCTCACACCAATAATATCTCCTTACAAATTCTCAAAGTACATCTCTTGATCACTTAGATGAGTACTCAATTTATAGGAAAATGGAGGTGGTTTGGTCATAAATGAGGGTATTGAATGGCCTTCCAAACTTAGAGTTAGTTTCCATGGAGGAAGGGATGAGAGGATAGGAGGTTACTTAGCTCATTCCCTATCTAATTTTGAGCTCATAGTAGATGATAAGTGTGGGAATCTTCTAGAATGCTCTAGAAGATAAGAATATTCCTAGAACCCTATGAAGAATTCGCTCTATCTCGCCCAACGCATGTCAAAGTGGGCCTAAATGCACTGAAATGCACCCTTACATGGGCCTACTTGCATTGAAGCGCATTTACCCTTGACCAAGGTTGTGCTGGCCCTCAAGGAGGCATTTCTGGAGGGCTTCAGGCCAACAAACTTTAAGGGAAGGAGGCATTCAAAGTGATGACTTATCTAGAGCATGTAGCAATTGGATTAGGGTTTGATGAGCCCTAATAGTACTGATCTGAATGTTGGGAGTGATGTGCCCAAATGGATCTGTAATAGATTCCCCCTAAAGCATGAAGTCGAAAATGATAATGTCAAGTGATATGCTTTATGATGTGATGAGGAGGTTCCGAAGAGGATGGTGACCTGCATCAATTACAATACATGATATCATGATATTTTGGATTTTTCATGAATTGCTAAGGGAAGGCATACCCATGCTCAACATATAAACTTTTCATTAAATGTACATAGATAGTCGTCTACAGATATAGACCCATGGTGGAATGACCATCAGTGTAAAGCCATTGTACAAATGATTTGGTACTTTCCTAAAATCGCAGCCCAGATGGATGAAACTAGATCCAAGGTCTTCTATCTCGTTCAATCCTTCACTCAAGTATGAGTCTAACCACGTGAATATGTGATCTGAAGTTAAACATGGGAAGACAACATCTAATTACTAGCCAATGATGTTAGTTGCTACTAGACACGAGAGAAATCACCGATAATGATAATGATCCTTAAGTTACTACAGTACATTCTGAATGGTGTGAATGGATGTTTTCATGTCGAACACCATACAAGGTCTTTCGGTCGAAGGCCAATGATGTCAGCCTATTGCCAGAAGCGAGAAACCTACCATTGATGTATGCAAGCCTCAAGGTACTGGAAGGGCGTTTTTAAGTCAACTTTTTGGATAATGTGTTGATGTTGACAAGAAGCGACTCATTGCAGGAGGGCCTTGATGTATCTCGAATCAACGACACGAAATGAGTGTAATGATTTTTGGATATGGAATGTGACTGACGACACAAGGTTCAGGAATGACGATCATGGAAATGAAGGTTTATGAGTATTGCAAAGGATGAATTTAACTGAGTGACTTCTCTTGAACGTGTCGACGACACTGAATGAATTGGAAACATTGACTCAAAATCAAAGTAATGGATGGTATGATAGATCATTGGTATGATGACCATCAAGGAAATAACCTAACCCAAGTAGTCATAGAGATGAAGTGAAAGTGTGATGTTCAAGAGTGGCCTACTACCATAAAGTGGTTTATCCCTTTTCCCATTTTCCCCTGTCATTGTTGACTAGTACCTCTTTATTTTTTATCAAGCTTGAGGAGGATAACATATGCTTGATGTATAATTCCACACTTTAGGTGAGTCCATCGCTATGCAATGTTTTAACGAGTCTAGCAAAGGTGAAAATCAGTCTTGTCATGATGGACAAAAAGAAAACTCCACAAGTTATTTTTCATAGATTTGTCTTTCAAGTCCCAAAAAGCGTAAAATAATATGAGAGAGAATCTATTGACCATGTTCGATCAGCGTATTCCTTTTCTGTAAATAATCCATCTCAGTCTGGAAAAGGGTTAAACTTATACTGAGTAGATGTATATTATGTGGATCATTTCTCATGCCGCCCGGACTAGGTAGAAGATCTACCCCTCCTCTTTCTTTTCATGTCATTCTTTTACAGTTTTAGTATTTTTTTTTTGGGTTTTCAAGGCTCCTGGGGTTAGAATATTTTGCCCTGGGATCAGTGTAGCCTTCCACATTGAAAAATGCACTGTAGAGCACCCAAAAATAAGGGTAGCTACTCTGAAGCACACTATCTCCTTGCCTGGGCTGCATTGGGTGAGTTTCACAAATTTGTTTCACTTGTTTGGCCCAAAAATTCTATAGTTTTTTACATGAAATGGATCCTAAATAAGATTATGGTTTGATTTCAGGATTTCATCAGATAAAAATGTCTATTACTTGGTGAGAAAGAGAGAATGAAGAATAAGACATGGTTTCCCTAAATGATACAGGTGCTCTTGAGGCCCTTAGAAACTGTGGGTTGCTCAAATACTTCAGGTTGTCCGGGATGAGGCAACAATTAGAACTATTGCAGTTCTTAGTTCATGCATGGGATCCAACAGATCAGGCTTTTCACATATGGGACAAATTGGTCCCTATTGTCATGCGGAAAGAGTTATTTTTGCTGACAAAACTAACCTCCCTAGGAGTCTAAGACTCTCTAGTGACAAACAAGACAATTAAGAGCAATCCTTCTCTAAACATACATTATTCTATGAGAAACCAAGTGTTTTTCGATCTTACCTCAAGTCCAACGCTTGTTGCAGCAGTCTAGCCTCGTCGATCCAGATGAGCTCCTCCTTCACTTTGAAACCTGCATACACTAACAATCAAACGATTACATAACACCTGAATATTCCATAAACCAAAGCATATTCAACATATAGACCAAGGAGTATATGAAACAATTCATTAACAACAAATCATTGAGAAGAATGGACTTATTTGTATTAAGGAAAGAAAAAAGAAACCATTACAACCTGAGCCTTGGTGTTGTGCAAGTTCCTCCCAGGGTCCAGCAAGAGTTTTCCTCTACTTTGACAAGTTCACCCACTTCCAAATGAAAACAAGAAAGGATGGTAATCTCTCCTCACAAGCTTACAATGGAAGTCCTAATTCCAGCAGCATCTACCCTTTGGAATGTTCAGCTTTCAACCTCCCCTCCTCTGGCCC
>APFE031610172.1:69593-89626 GCA_000404065.3 Pinus taeda | reverse complement strand
AAAACAAGGCAACCCCGATCATAGTAACATGGCTTTGGCAGCCCCTATATGGAATATGTGCTTGCCTTCCCCGCAGCCCCGTTCTGCTGGGGGTTGTAAGGAACAATGAACTCCCTCCTGATGCCTGCCTCCGCACAATAGTCAACAAACTCTTCAAGGGTGTACTCTCCTCCATTGTCCGACCTCAGGACTTGATCTTCCGACCTGTCTGTGTCCCACAAGAGCTCTGAACTCCTGAAACCGCTTGAAGACCTCACTCTTGGTCTTCAAGAAATAAATCCAGGTCCTCCTGGAGTGATCATCAATGAATAAAACATAATACTCATATCCACTCAAGGAAACATGAGACATCCGACCGCTCACATCAGAATGTATCAAATCAAGTATCCCAGTCGCTCTGCTGTCACTGCTGGGAAAAGGGGATTTGGCAAACTTGCCCATAGCACATCCTCTACAAATATCAAAGTGATCAGTACTGAAATCTGGCATACCTGTAGTGATCTCCCACAAGGTCCTCAAGGCTCCATGATACATATGTCCCATCCTGCGGTGCCAAATCTCGCACTGCTCAGAACTGCTAGCTCTGCTGTCGGTACTACTACTCAATGCCAAAAGGGGCTGGAATGCAAACCTGTACACCTTTGCATGGCGTACACCTATCACTCTAGCTGACTCAGCTGGAGCGCCCCTAGGATACATCAACCCCTGTCCTCCCCTGAACAGTACCTCATATCCTCTGTCCTCCAAAGCTGAGACAGATATGAGGTTCTTCCTCATCCCTGGCACATAAAGAACATCTGTCACTTTCAAGGGAGGTTTGGACTCCCTCTGAAATGTCAGTGTCCCCACCCCGACTGCTCTAACAACTCTGTCATCACCGAGTACTACCTCTACATCAATGCCACTCTCTGAAAGCTCTGAGAAGTACTCACGGACTCCTGTCATATGACGTGAAGCCCCACTGTCTACATACCAGATACCTGTAGATGCTCCGCTAATCGAGGGAAAAGCCTGCTCCCTCTGAACCTGTATGGCAGGTGATCCTGCACTAGAGGAATCACACATAGTGAACGCAAACTCCCGGTCAAAACGACCTGCAAAGTCCTCAATCTCTGCTGAAGCTGCCAAAATCTGGTCCTTCCCCTTCTTCTTCTTCTCCGGACACACAACTGCATAGTGTCCCATCTTTTGACAATTCCAACACTTCACCTTGGAATAGTCCTTCTGTGTGTTTACCTCTTTACCTTTACCTTTGCCTTTGCCCCCACCACTGCTTGTGGAAGCCTGCTTCTTCCCTTTGCCTTTCTTGCCTCCTGCCACCAGTGCTACATCCTCATCCTGCTCAACTGGCTTGGCTGGCCAAGCTGACCTTTCCTGATCTCTGTCTGAATGCAATCATCCCAAAACCTCTCCCATGTGGGAAGGGTCTCACGAGCACAAACCCCATCAGCAAAGTTCATCCATGAACGGGGGAGACCATTTACCGCAATCCGCACCAACTCAGTTGGTGGAATGGCCTCTCCAATCGCTGCAAACTCATCTCTCACATTAGTAATCTTAGTGAGATATCCAGCTGCACTATCATTACCCATCTTAATGTTTTCAGTTTCTCCTTCAGGACCATTTTCCGGTTCTCATTGGTACTCTGGTAGAGATTGGACAATGTTGTCCACATCTCATGGGCATTGCTCTTTCCTCTCACATGAGGAATGCAATGGTCTTTGATTCCATCTATAATCAGCCTCTTACCCTTGTTGTTCTTTTTATTATAAGCAGTCAACTGAGTAGCATCAGTAGGCACAACAACAGGGGTCTATGTGGTATGCACCATGATATCCCAGACTTCTGCCTCCTCAAAGATACTCTGCATTCTCTCCTTCCAAACGCTGTAATTTGTATGCCCATCCAACCTATCCTCCACCCTCAACCCCAATGACATCCTGCTCTCCTAAAACTGAAAATAGCACTGCTGTAGTAAAGATAAAACCTGCTGTTTATGAAAAATCAGCTTGCTGGAATTTTCTGAGTGAAAAATCAGCAGCTGTAATTTTTCTCTTTTGCTGTCCCAAACTGCCCTTCAGCACTCAAACTCTGATACCATGTTAAAATTTCTGTTTTCCCACCCCGGTTTTCAGTTTCTCCTTATTTCTCCCATGTAGTTAAATGCCCTTTCCCATAACCATACATTCAACAAGCTGGAAAAAATAAATTTTGCTGAAAACACAAATTCTGGAAAATTTACAGAATGCTGGAAATTGCAGAAATAAAAATCAGCAGTAATAAACAGCCATTAAAACACATTAAAACACTGATATTTTTGTTCAACGTGACCCTGGAAAAACCCCCTACAACTCTTGGGGAAAACCAGTTTGAGAGCTCTTCTTTATTTCTGAAAAATGTCTTTTTATAGTAAGAGAAATACTCAGCAAAAATCAGCAAGCAAACTTTTATAACTTATCTCAGCCTTGCTGAAAAACTGCCCTGCTGAAACTTCGTTGTTGTTACTCCACCGCTGAAACTCTGCTGCTGATACTCCGCAGCTCACTGTCCAGAAATCTCCCTTGCTCTCTTGCTCTTCTTCTCTCAATCTGCTCATGAAATGAATGATCTTTTCCTCCTTTTCCTCCTTTAATATAACTCCAAGTGACTTTTGGGTGATCCAATGACTTTTGGGTGATCTCTAAATCCAATGGCTGAGATAGATTTAGATCAATGGCTGAGATTAAATGCACATTTAAATCTCACTTTCTATTTTTTAATTCACCCACTTTAATAAAGACCCACTTAGTCATTTATTTCCAAAGTCACTTTTCCTTTCTAATTTTTCATTGACTTTATAAAATTCACTTTAAAATTAGACTTAGTAACTTTATCACTTAAAGTCACTTTTAAATTAGATTTTAACTTTATAAAAATTATAAAGTCACTTTAGGAGAAAAATTAAAATCTTTTGGACACTTTTCCCTAGGCCAAAGATCAAAGCCTAAAGGAACCACCTGTCCTCCAGTACCAAATTTCAACACCTGTCCCACTTCAACAAGTATGGACCCCAATTTGCCATTTTTACCCCACACATGCCGCAAAGGAGCGTTCAGCCACATTCGACCTTGAATATCTTTTTGACGCCTTCACTTTTTGACAAAATTTCCACATGGTGTATCAAGTACACAATATTCTGAGCACTATAAGTCTTTCTTGGTTTTTGTGACCTTGGGATCCTATGCATTAGGATTCGTGAACCACCTTGAGAAATATGAAATGTTGTGACCTGTGAGACTGCCATGTTGAGAACTGTAAAATGAAAATGAACCAAGGCCGAATAATGCATACAAACGCTAGGACACATGACCATGAGGGAACAACATAGGTGTGATCAAGACATGGGCTAGAGTGGCCCTACATAATGCAACCACCCCTACAAAACCAGTGGTTCCTTTAAACCATTTATGCCAAAAAATCCACCCCAAGTCCTCCAATCCTATCCAGGATGAAGGAAGTTGAGAGCAAATACTAGAGGGACCAAGCATGGCCAACCATAAGAGGCCTAGGATACCATCATACATAACCCACGTGGCCTACAAGGCTGTAACTTGCATTCTCTGGACATACAATGGTGTTGCAAAAGAATAACTGCATATAGTACCCCTGCTAAAATGGGGGGTAACAGCTCCAAGAAAAAGGAGGCAGGTAGATAGACAGCAAAGCAGGTATATCAGGTGATGCAGTCCATAATTAACGTTGACCTTAGCTGGTGGTGGACCAAAGGTAAGGGTCCCAAAGAAAATAAAGTTATTTGTATAGTTAGCTTTAAAACAAGGTATTGACTTGGGAGATGCTACAACATTGAAACAAACAGGATCTAGGCATTTGTATTCTCTGTTTGAAGGATTCTGAGACCACAACCCATTTAGTAATTAAATGTCCATTTGTACTTCAGCTCTCGGAAGACATAGGACAATAGTTGGGTTTTATAATGTTTGGCTGGGAATAATGTCGAGAACTATCTCCACATTTGGTTTCGCAGGGAGGAACTAAAGGTATACAGAGCTGTCCCCTTTTGGTATTGTAGGGTATCTGGCTTGCCTGGAACTCCTTGCTATTTGAAAATGAATCAATTCAAACATTCAGGTCTTTACAAAGGTATTCTCCACAGTTCTGCAAACTAACTCATGAAGACAAAATCCCAAGACAAGTAGGTGAGCTTTTGGTGGGTTAAAAAATGTTGGGGATATTTTGACAGGGCATGCCATGTCAAGATAGTAGCAGTGGCATTCCCTTCTAAACTGAGACGGCATTTATAAAGTTCAAAGCCAATGTAGGGAAAGGGACAAATAATTATGCAGAATTTATGGCATTGAGGGAATTATTAAAGCTGGCACAGACTATAACTCTAGGTCAATGGGGACTCCATGTTAGTCATCAACTGCATGAGAAAGGAACATTATTTTCACAATATTACTTTGGTCCCTATAGCAACACATCTGAAGGAGATCATTGGCAGCTGACCTATTTGGGAGAATTACTGTCTCCCACATCTACACAAAATTTAACAATCGAGCTGGTGCATTATCTAAATAAGTTACATCTGTTTTCTATGGAATTCTATTTCCGACAAAGTCTTCTGAAGCCCAGCTGCTGGAGTACAATTTGATCCTGTAGATTTTATGATGACTGTTCCTTAGTTCTGATTTTATGTACATGACGTATACCTGCTGTGATGATTATGAAATATATCTTCTGTATTAAATATTAATTTAATAAGGGAATGCTGAAACAGCACCATAATAGTTTTGTTATCAAACATTTGGAATCCCATTTTTTAGAAGTCTGTAAGTTAATTTTCTTTTTAGGAGATATGGGTTGACAATTTAGAAAAAACAGAGAATGCAGACAGCATTATTGTGATCAACTTTTGATGCCAGAGGACAGTGTCATCCCTGTTGAATATGTAACGTGCTTACAAGCACATGGAGTATTTTTCATTCTGATCGAATAAAAAATGCGATTTTTCCTAGGGAAAAAAAGAATCAAAACATGTCAATTATGATATTTTTCCATCAATATTAACATTTATTTTCCTAACAATGTATTTCATGAGAATTTTTTACTAACCTTGCAATGGAAGACGAAAGTAGAAAGACAACAAAGTGAAACTGCAGAGAAACTACCAGAACATAAATGATAATAATGGAACCAAGTTACCTTAAGGTCTTCCTTGGTAGTAAATGTCTTCACAAAACCTGCCAGAACATCCCATGATTTTTTTCCAGGGTCACAAACTGATGAACTAAATTTACTATCATGTAAATTTAAAAATTCCTGCCAATCTCCTTTCGAGCCTTTGATCTGAAGTGCTTGAGCCACTTTGACAATTTTCACAAGAATCTACAACACCATGTAAGAAAGAAAATATATATGTTAAGAAGTGCACTAAGAAATGCATTTCTTAATTCCAGAGTCCTGATAATGAAGCAATTCAAAACATTATAAAAATAAAGGTTCAAGAAAGAGAAAAATTAACAACTATGTATACAATATCACAACAAAAACGTGTCCAACAATAACAAAAGAAATATAGGCTTGTAGAGACAAACAAGTTAGAAACAATTTTCAAGCAAGTTTTAAGCAATTTATTCATCTAAAGCTTGGTATAGAAATGTGTTTCAATGCTAAAAGTCCTAACAAAATTATTCGTAAGTTGAACATTAGAAATATGTCAAAGAAAAAAGTCAAGGAGAGTAAATAAACATCAGTGCATGTAGAAGTCCTAAAATAAGGGTGGCTATCAAGTTGATAAAATGTTCCGAATAGTATATTCCACAAAGGTATTGACATAGGCCTAACTGGCTGAGTCTTGTATATTCATTGATCTTAAATAAGTGCTATAATAGAAACACCCTAATAACAGAACAACCACTGCCACACTGCTCATTAGTCGCCTGAACATGAACATGCATATACATAATATCAAAGTGTTCAATAACACTTATAATGCAGGTCCACTTAATCAGCTGACAACAAAATGTAGAATCTTGCTTTAATCCAAAGGAGTGGCTAGCACACTAGTACAAATGGCCTCTAACAATTATTGTTTGAATCTTTGAACACAGAGAACTTGTATTGCTAATAGCTTATGTGATTGAAAATCAAAGATGATTACATTTAACCACAATGAAAGTCCATTAAAACAACTGGAGCCTGCTGCTACAAAATCTAGCAGGCCTTAGAGAGGGGTACCCTACAAGGCTATTACTAGACCAAGTGATAACAATGGGATAATTGGAAATTTAGTAGCCATGGTCGGTATTTTCATTGGCTACATAAAATGAAAAATTATGTATTTTCTATTTGTTCAAGTCAGCCTCATTAGTCCAAGTCAGCCCCCTCCTTGATCATGTCAGCCTGCCCAAGAGACATGTTTTTTCACATGGGCAAGACACTATGTATCAAGCCTATTCACTCTCACTCTGGGCAAATTCAGATCTCACATTAGCTCTGCGGAACCATGCAGACCTGAGGCAAGATATCTCTATGGAACTATGTGAGATCTGTGGCACCTATTTCTCTGTGATACGCGATGTCTGTGGCACTATTTCTCTGAGATATGCCAGAAAGTCTGTGGTACTGTTCTCTTAGGTATGTGAGCAAACCTGTGTCACTATTTTCTGAGGCACGTGAACAAATCTGTGGCACCTATTTCTCTGTGATATGCGATGTTTGTGGCACTATTTCTCTGAGGTATGCCAGCAAGTCTGTGGTACTGTTCTCTTAGGTATGTGAGCAAGTCTGTGAACTATTTCTCTGAGGTATGCCAGCAAGTCTGTGGTACTGTTCTCTTAGGTATGTGAGCAAGTCTGTGGCACTACTTTCTGAGGCATGCGAACAAATCTATGGCACTTATCTCTGTGACAAGCGAGCTTCTCTCTGGCACTTATCTGTGTGATATGTGAGCCTATCTGTGGTTCATTCTTCTGTAGTATGCGAGCTTTTCTATGGCTCCTTATCTCTGTGGTAGAGCAAAATTATGTGGCTCCTTGAAGAGGACAAAGTTCTGTCCATGTGATCTTATCAAAAGGATGATTTTGACTAAAGTACAATTGATGAATTGAACTCTCTCTCATAAGGAAAGATTATTGGGTTTTCCCCTTGTGGATTTTGCCCTGGCTGCTAGCCTAATTTCTGGTGTCTCTTGTCTCTTGTCTTATTGTGATCTCTAAGGCTCTATGATAGAAGTGAATGGTTGAAATTTTCCATGTATAACTGCTTGATGATTGGAACGGTCTAAAGAAGTAATACTGTATCATCGAAAGTAGTTATCAATTTGAAAAATTGTAGTAGTCTTGATTGCACTAGAAAATCACCATGGAATCAGAGCCATGGTTAAAGGAAAGAGCATTGAGATCACCTATCTAACTAGCAGCCTTGATCTCCGAAAACCCTAAGTAGGCCTAAGTCTGGAGAAGTCCTAGTTCAAAGACTTGTTGAGAAAGGATATCAAAGGTTAAGATCATGGTTGAAAGATTATTGTTGAAAAGAGACATCACCTGCAAGAAGAAAGATGAACGAATCTTGATAAACCTGAGGCACTTATTCTCTGTGAAATGATGGGAAGTCTGAAGCCATAAATCTGAGGAAATATGTGAGGGTCTAAGGCACGTCACCCTGTGGAACCATGCGAAGTTTTTGAGTGAAGCTTTATGGCACAATCCAAGGCCTGCTTTTTTGGACTGTCTTTTGAACAGACTAATAACATATTATGGACAAATTTATGATTGAGGATCGATACTTTGAGAGCTGACTTTGCTGAACCTGAAAACATTGTTGATGAATCCAGCTTATAAGAAATATCTCTCTCTCACAGTTGACAAAGCATCATGCTGGGTATCTCCTTGAAAATATATGAAAAACAAGCCATTTTGAAGAGTGACATGTTCATGGCTTATGATCTCTGTAACCAAAGTCATCTTAAGGATAGAGAAGCTGAATTTTCATTCAGAAGTGAATCTGATGCTAGCATAAAAAGATCCCTGTTCTATATATAGTGAAAGGGCCGTAGACAAAGAGCCAACCCGGAAGAAAGCTTGAAGAAATTTGAAGAAGACATCTGTACTGAAATCTGAAGTCTATTGTGATAGGTATGTATTGTCAGTGTCACTATTTCTAAAATTTCAGTAATATTCTTTTCTTGGCTCTGTCTGATATGATTTTACAAGATTTGTACCTAGACTCCTATAGAAGGTCTGTTTTGATCCTTAAGAAAGGATCAATCTCTGTACTCCCTGAAAGATGAAAAGACCTCAAAATTTGTAGCATATGAGTCACCCCTGTACTAGAAAAATGTGAGCAACAGTGAACCAGAAGTATCAAATGTCCTACATCAGGAAAGAGGCTTAAATGTTTTCTTCCACAAGTTCAGTGATAAAAAATTAAAGTTATCGTAATATGTCAAAGTTTGTCTTGCACATGTGAACAAAGGTTGGCTCTGTGACATGTATCAAAAAAAGGACCATAATAAGCCTGCTTCAAGAAATCCGAAAAAAAAAAAAAAAAAAAAAAAAAAAAAAAAAAAAAAAAAAAAAAAAAAAAAAAAAAAAAAAAAAAAAAAAATAAATAAATAAATAAATAAATAAATAAATAATATCTCTAAAAGGCCAAATATGATCTGAAGTATAAATTGAGTTGAGTATCTCTTTGGATAAGTCACCAATCTATTTTGCCGTGGAAGGACTGTTGCAAAATTGAATTTAAGTATGGCCTATGCCATGCTTCACTGCATTGGACACTTTAAAAAGTTGCCTAAGACAGACTATTGAAGCAACATTTGTTGACCTGAAGCATACTAGGACAAGTTGGTCAGTCCCGGGACTCTGAGAAAATCTTTGAAGGCAACTGTACATTATGAAGGTGCCCCTCTTAATGTATGGCAACAAATGACATTGGCTCACTGCAAATTGGAGCATGATGATCTTGCTCAAAAGTTAGATGTATCTCTGCATTTTTGGAAGAATGACTACCTACAGGGAAAACGGAGGCTGAGTGCCTCTTCAAGGTTTAAGTTCAGTGGGAACAGAATCTACTTGATGGCATACTTGATTGAAGGAATCATGTGACTTTTATTAAAAAGTTGCATAAAGGCAGGACATTACCTTGAATCCATGAACAAGGCCTGGAAGATGCCGTACTGTTAAATCTGAAGATGTCAAGCCTTGAAAACCTCTGTTTTAAAAACCAGCTGGCTTGGAACCGACTCAGCCGAGTTGGTCCGAGCCAGGGCTTGACTTTGTGACTCGGTCCTAGATTCGGTTCGGTCGGCCGGGTTAATACCGAGCCGGCCGAGTTGTCTAACACAATGTTGCACGAAGCAGGGACAAAATGGGGACGTTTTTTGGAAGCAGGGACGTGAAAGCGTCATTTCCCAAAATCTAGGAAGCGAAGCATCTGCGGAAGCGTCTACTATATATATATATATTCAAAACTTAACTTGCGTCTACATATTTACATTTTTTCTTGCTATATTATAATATATAATATATAAATATATATATATATATATATATTACTATTTATTTATTTATTTATTTATTTATTTTATACTTTTTTTTTGCATTTTTTTATAATTCTTTTCGGAAGCTTGACACTTCGTATGGCCAAAGCCGTCCGAAACGCGTTTCGGAAAAACCAAAACGCGGTTCGGAAAAAATGAATGCATTTTAAGCACACGCTTCCTGAAATTTCCCCACGCATCCGTACGGATCGCGGATTGGGGTTTTGATCCAAGGGGGCGTTTCCTACAACACTGGTCTAACAACTCGGCCGGCTCGGTATTAACCCGCTGGCTCGGCCGAGCCCGCTATAAATCGGTCGAGTTAGTGACAACGGCCCACAGAAACCGGAAAACTGCAATTTAACCAACACAACAAAAAACAAAAAAATTGGGGGACTCCAAACCTGTTTATAGTTTGCCTATTTGGTCTTTGGGTCCATTCCACTCTCGTAAACCCTATTTAACCCACTCAACCCCTCTCATTCTCTCACAGACATCTCATGCACAGCCTGTTAGTGCTACCACTTCTACAGTTGTAGTTGGAGATGATGATGATGATGAGGAGCCATGGGGCCCCCTGTCTGACTCTGATACAGAGGTTGATCCAGATGATCTTGGCTCCTCTAGCAGTAGCCAGTGACGCCACTAGCTAGTAGTACTGGTCACAGTTTACTTTTGTTGTAGAGGCCATTTCTAGCCTCCTTGGTTATGTGTTTTTGTTTTGATCTCTATATCATCATCATGTATGTGTTGGACAGTGCACTAGGTGCCATTTTGATATAATGGATATATACATGAGCCTGCTTCAATCATATGTTGTCTTCTATCTATATTCTAATGCTATATGTTTGGAAATATGAATGAATTTCTTTAAAATTATGTTTTTTTTATAAAAAAAAAAATATTTAATGTATTTTTTACAACGACCGAGTCATTGAAATCGTGTCGGAGTCGGAGTTTTAAAACATTGTTGAAAACCAAAAGTTTCTCTCTTGATAAAGTCATAAATGACTAAGGTCATATTAAGTGAGTATAAGACTAAGACCTAGATGATAAATTGTAAGTTCTTAAGAAGTTGATGCTGTTGTTGTTACATTGAAAGAATGGTTTCTTGATTTGATTCATCATTGAAAATCTAGGGTTTGTAAACCCTAGCTAGCAACATGACTTGGATATGAAAAACCCTAGGATTGATTGCTTTCACTAAAAGAAGAAAATCTAGCTCCTACAAAGAAGAGATGACATCATGATGATGATGTGGGCAACATTGATTTGCAAGTTGGATGAATGAAGGCTAAAGTTCAGGAGGGAGCCAACATGTTCTCAAAAGATAAGTATCTTATATATCCCTTACTTCAATCATTACTATTGTTGTTATTCTTCTTGTCCTTGTATATCTTGCTTGGTTGTATTTGTTCTTCCTTGACCTCCTAATGAGGATTGCAGGTACATGATGAAGTCTCTGCCTGCCTAGACTGTTGCAATAAATGAAAGCATTGGGAAAACAAAGCTGTGACAAGAAGACTCAAATTAGATGAGCCCTAGACTTAGAAGGAATAGACAAATCAGCAAGATTCAAGCTTGTTTGGATCTATGTGTCTTCCACAAAGGAAGATGGTTGGAAGTGCCCAACAAAGGATTAACTAAGTGAGAGGGAGAGGATTATGAAGACACGTTTGCCCCCATTGTCGAGTATGTTTCTATTAGATCTATCATTGCTATTACTTCTATTGCAAGTTGGAAATTGTATCAAATAGATGTCAAGATTGCTTTTTTGAATAGATTCATTGAAGAGGAAGTCTATATTGAGCAACCTCAAGGCTTTCAGGTCCATGATAGAGAAACAAATAAAGCCCTGTATTGGCTGAAGCAGGCTCCTCGTGCATGATACTCCCATATTGATGGCATTTATTGAGTCTTGGTTTCAAGAAAAGTGATGTTGATCCGAATTTGTACTTCAAAGTTGTAGAAGGCAAGCCCTTGATTTTGTTGCTATATGTAGATGATTTGTTTCTGACAGCGGCTGAGGTTGTTGTTGTCCAGTGTAAGAGGGAGCTGATTTCTAAATTTGAGATGAAGAAACTTGGTCTTACGCATTACTATTTGGGATTGAAAATTTGGTAAAAGTCTGATGGAATCTTTGTTGGACAAGGCAAGTACACTATTAAGATCCTTCAGAGATTTGAAGTCAGTGGACACTCCTACAGTGACGAATTTGAAGAAGATACATGATTGTAATTCTGATCTGATTGATCCCTCTATGTAAAACAAATTGATTAGCTCATTGAACTATCTTGTGGACACTAGACCTGATATTTGCTATGTTGTGAACACATTAAGCCAATTCTTGGTTGAGCCCCGACATGCGCACTGGGTTGCAGCGAAACATATCTTGAGATATCTGCGTGGCACCATTGATTATGGTTTGAGATATGTTTCTAATGGAAAATGGCAGTTGCATGGTTTTATTGATGATGATTGAGTTTGATGCCCTGATGATAGAAAGAACACTTTTGGTTTCTATTTTTGGCTTGGGCTCTGCTATGATGATCAAGTAAGAAGCAAACATTTGTTGTGCTTAGTATGGATGAGGTTGAGTATATTGTTGCCTGTTCAACCTAATGTGAAGTTGTGTGACTGAAAGTTGTTTGTTGGTTTGTTTGATCAGGTGTTGGAATTGACCATTGTATATTGTGATAATCAAAATTGTGTAAAGCTTTCTGAGAACCCAATTGTTCATGTCAAGTCGAAGCACATTGAGATCAAGTATCCTTATGTATCCAGGATGTTGTCCTATGCAGATCCATGTGGCTCGAATACGTTTCTATTGATGAGCAGGTTGTTGATGCTTTGTGAAAAGCTTGGAATGGTTGAAAACCCCACTTGGAGAGGAAGCATTGATTGTACAACAGCATATGATTAACAATCTTCCTTAGGTTGTGGCTAAGAGACCGATGGATTGATCGGGAAGATTGTCACTCCCTTAAGTCAGTTGACCAAGAGGCCAGTGAATCTAGTTGGGGAGCTTGGTTATGAGGCATAGAGTGATCCCTTGGGTCATGGTGACTAAAAGACTAGTTTGGTTAGGGACACTTATTTTGTGATCTCTCCCTTAGGCAGTCGTTGAGAGACCTAAGGATTGGTCGGGCATATTGATCTTGAGTTCCCTTCCTTGGGTCATTAACTAAGAGGCCAATGAGTTATGTCGAGAAGGATGAATTCTCTCCCTTAGGTCGTGGACCAAGAGACCATATAGTTGGGGATTGAGATAGGGATTACTTCCTTGGGTCGTCAAACGAGAGACTTTGTTACGGTCGAGGAGATGGACACTGTATATATGATTGGAGAGTGCTGCCTCATTGATTGATAGCATTGGTTAATTGGGCACTAACATGGATGCCATTGGGTTTTAGCTTATGGGCTGTGTTTTAATGATATGTTTCTTTCCTTATGATTAGACTTGTACATCTGATCTCTCCCTTGGGTTATCGCTAAGAGACTTAAGGATTGGTCAGGGAGATTGATCTTGAAAGAGAGAAAGAGACTTGTACATTTGGTCTCTCCCTTGAGTTATTGCTGGGAGACTTATTGATTGGTCAGGGAGATTGTTTGTGAGAGAGAGAATGAAAAGTACCTCCTTGGCTAAGAGGGAGTGTTGTAAATTTAGTAGCCATGGTCGGTATTTTCATTAGCTAAATCAAATGAGAAATTATGTATTTTCTAGTTATTCATGTCGGCCTCATTACTCCAAGTCGAGCCCCTCCTTGATCATGTCAACCTACCCAAGAGACACGTCTTTTCGCATGGGCGAATAACTATATATTGAGCCTATTTGCTCTCATTCTGTGCAAATTTGGATCTCACATTAGCTCTACGGAACCATGCGGCCCTGAGGCAAGATATCTCTATGGAACTATGTGAAGTCTATGGCACCTATTTCTCTATTATATGTGAAGTTTGTGGCATTATTTCTCTGAGGCATGCCAACAAGTATGTAGTATTGTTCTCTAAGGTATGCGAGCAAGTCTATGGCACTATTTTTTGAGGTATGTGAGCAATTTTGTGGCGCTTATCTTTGTGACAAACAAGCTTCTATGTGGCACTTATCTCTGTGATATGCAAGCCTCTTTGTGGCTCATTCTTCTATAGTATGCAAGCTTTTCTATGGCTCCTTATCTCTGTGGTAAAGAAAAATTTTGTGGCTCCTTGAAGAGGACAAGGTTCTATCCATATGATCTTATCAAAAAGATGATTTTGACTAATGTACAATTGATGAATTAAACTCTCTCTCATATGGAAAGATTATTTGGTTTCCCCTTTGTGGGTTTCGCCCTGGTTGCTAGCCTAATTTTTGTTGTCCCTTATTTCTTGTCTTATTGTTTATTGTGATCTCTATTGCTCTATGATATAAGTGAATGGTTGAAATTTTCCATCTATAATTGCTTGATGATTGGAAAGGTCTAAAGAAGAAATTTTGTATCATTGGAAGTTGTTATCAATTTGAAAAAAAATTCAAATTGTACTAGTCTTGATTGCACTAAAAAATCAACACCGGGTATGAGGTCACCTATGATGGATATTCTAAGTATAAAGATCCAGAATGACCAATAGGCTTCCAAGGGAAAGGCTCAACTTAAGTGCAAGGGAAAGGCTCAACTTAAGTGCAAGGTTCCAAGCAACAAATGAGAACAATTTGCTTTCCGTAGAGCGGCTGATTTTGCACAACACAAGACCTAGGGCTCGATTAGTCAGTTGAGTGTTGGGATGGCTAAATGTCAAGGTATGGAGAAAGGGTTTCCCACAATGTTTTTCAACAAGGAAAAGGCTCATGAAACCCTCAAAAAGTCCCCAAGTCTTTATATCTTCGATGCGGTGTGTTCAATTTTCTGTATTTTTATTATAACATGGTTACTTTTATGATATGTCGTAGATAAATGCTGAGTATAAGGAGTTTAAGGACATGGATATAGTTAAGACAATGTTAAGGAGTTATGCTGTGACAGACTGTAGACAGGCTGTAGTTAGGGTTTAAACTATGTACGGTTCCATACTTTTTAAATGTTGAGGCTAAGAGTCCTCGGAAGTTACTGTTCAACACATCTCTTTAACAATGAGACCTTGCTTCACTGGTGAATCAACAGAGTATTTAGCCATCAGTTGGGTTCATGTTCGCAATGGCCTTCCCTGTTTGAATTGCATGTTAAAATGATGAGCGTACCCCGGCGATTTTGGCCAAATACATACCCCGCAGATTCCCTCAACTTTGTGGTATGTTTCTCAATAAGATAACGAAAAACGAAAACAAAACATAATCTTTCCACCGTTTTCGCCACAAAACTCATCAAATTCATTTAGCAAGGTTTCCTCACATTGTTGACGTGTTCAAGTAAATTTCTCTTATACTGGTTCAGCTTTAACAAAAAAAAAAAAAAAAAAAAAAAATAGAAAAAACCAACAGATTTATTGTTAACCTGGTAATCTGTGTGAAATGACTGTAAACTTTCAAAATTCAATATTTTCACTAATTTCAACAAACGAGAAATACGCATCACCTCTTTGTCTTCCTCTGTAAAGTTGACAGCGCATTCCGCCATTGTTGTCCTTAAAATAAAATTAGGGTAGCGCGGACCTGCAATGCCCCTACGTAAGCTATTGAAGCTGGTGAGAAGAGTCAAGTACAACATCAAAACTAAGTTGCTAAAGTTCCATTTAATCGCGGAACGAAGCTTAAAATTACATGTAAGGAAAACCCATATTCAAAAAAACAAACCCAACTCAAAAGATGAAACTTTCATCCATTGAACTTTGATTCATTTCGATACTTCTCCTGCTTCATGATGTGATAAATATTTGAACATCACAACTTAATAACATCTCTCTGGCGCTTCTGTTTACCTTTCCTCAAAATAATGAGAAGGCCACACCGTCCGTAGCCACAGCTTCAAAGACGCTGATTGAAACGTTGTAGAAAAAATAATAAGGTTGTTATGCGGCTACACGAGAGAATTTTCTTCTGAATAGGCTTTTGAAACTGAAAGCATGCTTGGTTTGTCGCAAATTTTCTTCCAAATAGACTTTTGAAACTGAAAGTATGCTCGCTTTATAGCGCCGTGACAGGGACAATGAATCTTTTATGTTGTAATGGGTATGAAAAAGAGCTTTTACTCTCAATGTACATAAGAATGCGAGATGTCACCAGGGTTATGGGACGAGAATAGGCCATGTGAAATGGGGAAAAGTATAAATAGGGTGAATTTTAATATTTAATATCATGACACTTAAATGTTGTGATATTAATGTTGAAATCAAATATAGTTTATATGAATAGCTATTTTATCATATAATAAATATATCGATTCAAACCTATCATGAATGTTTATCGATTCAAACCTATCATGAATGTTTATATTTAATAGTTATTATTAGTCGTTGCCATCTGGCAATAGCTAGGGACTATAGTAATTGATATCACGATGTTTAGCGTTAATTGATATCATGATGTTTAGCATTAATTGAGCTGCTTGTTCGAGTTCCTTATCACTTATAATCAAAGTTTTTAATCACATATGGTTTCATCATGTTATTTGGCCTCTTCCCGAGGCAAACTGAGACAAACCGTATCTTATTTGTTTTTTAGAGGTGTTGTATTAATCGTATAAGTTCACAGCCTAGACTAATGTTAGCATTAGTCTCCAGTGTTAAATGTTATACTTGTTTGGGTAATTGGGTATGCCATATAGCTTGGCTCTGCCACGTGCACACCATGCATTGCTCTGTCTAACTTCCACCTACACACCATGCATTTCCAGTTTCGTGTAATGTTCAGCGGCCTTCACTTTTGCTGTTCTTTAGACTTATTCAGGTGGATATGCTTCAGGCACCCGCTCTCTGGACTCCGCCCAATACGCAGGCGGTGATCCTCGCCCCCGTCCCGCAGGCACAGAAGGTCTCAATCGTCTCCCCGCCATATTCCTTCCAAATCCCATGTAGGAGAATATCTACCCCGCGGATATCGAACACTTCCTAAATTCGGACTCCGGAAGGTCTTTTCTGGGCTTCGTGGTGGCGCTGAGCGAATCGATCCGTGGTCATAAGATCTCCGATGAATGCCACGAATCCCCATCGGTGAAGGCCATCGTCGAAATTCTGGGGATTATGGATGCGTGGATCAACGAAATACCGCCCCTCCAGCAGCCCGCGCGATATGGAAATCCCTCTTTTCGACAATGGCAGGAACGACTCCACCATGGCCAGGAATTGATGGACGGGGTTTTGACGCCAGATCTTCGTGCTTCGATTCCTGAGATTTTCCCTTATTTTACAGAGAGCTTTGGAAACGCTACGAGAATCGATTATGGGACTAGTCATGAGGCTAATTTTGCGGCCTGGCTATTTTTCCTCGCCAAACATCCAGGCTGGCTTCAATTGAATCAGGAACTATTGTCATGGCAATCGACCTGCTTCATCTTCACATCTTCGCAGCCTCATGAGGTCCAATTCTGAAATTAATACGAATTACAAACTATGAAATAATTTAAACTATGAAGTAGCAATAAGTAATACAATAAACAATAAGTAGCAATAAGTAATTCATGCTATTAAGAATTTTTTCTTACTTGAAAATTTCAGAAATAGCATTCGAATACACAATTTCGCTCTTTTCTCTCTTGAAGGTCTTATAGCTTTTCATTTTGTTTCAGATGTTTTGAATCTCATTTCGAAGACCAAATTGGGCAGTTTGATTGCACTGCTAGTCAGACAGAGGATGAGAACAGAGTATAATACAAATTTGCAACTTGCAACTATAGATTTAGATAAAATATTGATACTATGAGAAAAATACCAGGCCTCAAACACCCAGGTCGTTGCTAACAAGAGTCCTCAGCCCCACAGACCCATAAAACTTGGCTAAGAAAATACTGCGATGCTTTTCCGTTGTAGTAAAGTCTCAGAATGCAAGATTCCATTGCAGGTAAGGTCTCAGAATGCAAGATTCGATGCAACCCTTCGGCAAGACTCGACAACAATTGCAACTCATCCTCATTATATCTTCTCATATGACAAACAGGCAGAGAATGAATAAGAATATTGCATTCACAGTATGTGCACACAGGATTTGGCAATTTGATATATAAAAAGGGAAAAGAAATTTCATGCATTCCGAGATCATAAATTATTCTTTTCTTATCTGATCTTTCATGGTAATCTCGAGAGATATCTATTTGTAAGCATCGATAAACTTATTTCAGAGCGATAGGCTTTTCCTAGCTAAGAATTATCAACGTAACGGTGTATCGTTAGATGCAGATGCGTGTATTGATTGACTGACATCAATATCGCCATGAAGAAAAATGAGTTACCCTTCTATCAGTACAGACGTACGCATGGAATGACGGAACCATGGGATGCAGTCCGAATCGTTTATCTTTTGCCCTTTGAGATGCAGTTCGAATACGTGAAACAGAACGCAAATGGTAATGCATAAACAACCAAATGTTAATGCATGAACAACCATTTTGAATAGAAAGATGTATAATCACTTACAAATATGATAGAACTCTCACGGAGGTATGTTAGAACTCCCACTGATTTATTTGATCGTATTCAATGGCTATGCAGATTGAAGTTCTGATCCTGTCACCTATACAGATACTCTGTTAACCTGAACTGTAGGGTCTTAGTAACAACAAAAATTCAACTTACATTCAGTTCTCCACCAAACAAACAATATTGAGCTGCTTGCCAAGCAATATTGAATTGTTTCATAGCCGGGCTGATATGCTTGCATCTGTAATGGACAGATGCCAAGATGTCTCAACAATTTTTGATATGCTTGCACGTGGAATGCCAATTTTTTATGTACCCACATGATCGAGCTTCATAATGATGAACAAATAGATCCTCTTGGCACATTGGCAGCATTTCTGGAATTGGTTTTTCTTTTTCACCACGAAAGCTTTATAATTCTTTTACGATGCGCGTGCTTTCCTGAGAATGACGACTGCTACATCCTTGGCAAATTCCCTAAGAACAACAATGCGTGTAGGGCATGGGGTGAGACAATATGTTTAAAATGATGTTTCTGTACATTTGTTAGTTGCAGATTTCTAGGGTGACAGATGTCCTTGGGCCATTAGAGTTATCATAATTCATAGCCCATGTGCATACCATTATGGTTCTCGGCTAGAGCATCAGGGAAGGCATCCGTTGATCTCCTTCCAAGAAAGGTGTCGCAAGACATTGATATTCCAATGACACATTTTCGAAGTGCTCTAGACTCACATACCAATTTCCGTAGAATGCATGTATTTATATGACGTGGTGGTGGAATTGTAAAACCAGTTCCTATTCTAAGAATTCGTGGAAATATTGTTAATTATGACCATAGTTCCATCATCATGGTTCTAAATTGTGTGTAAAACTAAGGGTTTCTAACATTTTCCTTTAAGGGTTTGTTTGTTTATTTTGGACATATGGCTTGTCCGAAGCCATTCTATCTCCAACTACAGTTTTGCATATTTTTTCTTTTTGCTATGTAACCGTGGCTAGCCTGAGTCTTATAACACTCAACTCTATTTGCGTAGATAATGTGTTTTCCTTTTTTCAATAATCAACTTTGGATATATAGTTTGTATTTACACTGAGTTTCCCCACACTGAGTATTTCAAGCTATCCGTACTTTATAGAAATTATAAACGTTGTTCAAACAAATGATTTGCAATTGTTTCTAATAACACACTAGACTTGGTATTATTTTGCCAAGTTTTTCTTGATTGTACATAACGCAACTCTAGTGTTCAAATTAAACTCTGTATCAAATGGAAACAGCAACAATTTCAATTAAACAAGAACAATTGCATTTCAATTTGAAAGCATAACACGGATGGCAGAGAACAAGGAGAGGGAGATCTGCTAGCATCCCAACTTCCTTCCAGCAGTGCATTATTAGATTAGCTAGTCCAGTGTGCAGCGATCATTTGACCAACATAACCTTGAACTAAACTAAATTTGCCCTTGAAAATCTTCAAAACCCTCCTTGGATTTTCGTGACACTGGTATCTAGTTTTCTTCAAGCCCCAGGCAGGGACTAGTTGCCGTGTAGCTCATCTTGTTTTATTTTAACCTGCATTCATATAGTATATCTAGTGAAGAGTTGATCATTATTATTTTATTTTAACATGTATTCATATAGTATAGAGTTGATCGTTATTATTTTATTTTAACATGTATTCGTATAGTATAGAGTTGATCGTTATTATTTTATTTTAACATGTATTCATATAGTATATTTCGTGAGGAGAGGGGAAGGGAGGTGGAATAAGTATGCATATTTAATACGGAAAGAAGGTTTGTGTAAGTATATAGTTGGGAAAGAAAGTTTGAGTGAGTATATAAATTCATTTTGCAATTAATTAAATCTATCAATTTTTTTTAGAAATTATATATATTTTAATTTTGGATTTATTAAGCTTCAATCAAATTTTTTGAG
>APFE031610172.1:0-69573 GCA_000404065.3 Pinus taeda | reverse complement strand
TTCGTAGGCTTCTGTCCATAATGAATTAAGCAAATTCTCTGGGTAGAAATCACATAAGAGAAATTTTTGGCTGACGTGTTTCAAATCAACAAGTGTGGTTCATCATGAGGACCAGATGAAGAGGTAGACCATGGCAAAGGCTTAAATAGAGAGCAATGTAGAGACATTTTTTATTTATTTAAAATCTGGAAGATATTCTCATATATAATTATATATAGTTGAGTCGTAACTAAATTTAAAGTGGTAATTTAACTTTTCTACATTTTAAAATCATTTTTGAGCATATTTTTTAACTAATTTTACTTCTTGTTAAAATTGCAACTAATAGAGATCACAATTAAATTAATGTCTAAACACACAAAAATAAATAAACATTTTATGAGTAATGATTTCTCTTGAATTATAATATATTAAACAATATTCTAAGAGAACTCAAAAATTAATTTAAAAAATCAGGATGTTACCTATTGTCCAATATTATCACTAATGCAAGTGTCATTGTGAGAGAATCAATACACAGTATATTAATTTCTAAACTCTAAGTATTAAGGTTTCACGTGAAGAATGCTTACTTGGAGAAGCAATGCAATATTTAAAGGTGGACATCATTCACGGTGGAAAACATTGGTGGGAAGAGTTTCTGGGTCAGTGAGATGTTCATTACTAAGAGCTTCTTACATAGAATCTTCTGAGGGTGATGGTCATATATTCTTGTAGATAATCTTATGAGGATGACGGTGGTAAATTAAAAATACAAATTGATAATTCAAAACCCTCAGCACCATAGGCCCTTCAATAGCCCAGTTTAACTTGGTACCAAGTAAACATCCTATAAATTTTACATAACTCATTTTGGGTGGGGATAGAGCAGAAATAAATAGCACTCAAAGCCCCAACCAAAACTTTATCTTCAGAAAAAAAAAAATTCATTGGAATTTTATATTGACTTGGGCAATCCCTCTTAAAGTGTCCAAACTCATTGCACTTGAAGCATTTAACCTTGGACATGTCTTTCTTCTTGGACTTACCAAACTTTCCCTTCTTCTGCTTCTTGACTCGGGCTAGAAAGGCTATAGACTGATCATTTGATCCAATGTTATCTTTTACCTTGATCCTTGATTATTTCAATATGCATTGAGCCTAGAAATCGTCAAAGGGAGTTGAATATTTCTTAGAGTAAATGCTTGTTTCAAAGTTGCTCCATTCTGGTGGCAATGCATTTAGTACATTGATGGTCACTTCTGAATCAGAAATTAAATCCCCAAGTCCTTGTAGATGGTGTCTTATCTGAGAGACTCTCATGAGAAAGGATGCCACATCCTCATCCTTTGATTTCTTCATTCTATATAACTTATTTTGCAAAGATATCTTCTGTCATGTTTTACTTACAGAGTACAAATTCACTAGCTTCTCATCCATAGCCTTGGAAATCTTTAAGTTTGCAACAAACGAAATAAGAGAATCCTTAATTGATTCAACTATGATCCTTTAAGCCCTTTCTTGTACTTTTCTAGTTCTTGTGTCTTGTCTTTGCTTGGTTCAGTAATTTCCCCATAGCATACTCCATTACTTCTTGTTCGTTGAGTATTAGGTCAATAATTTTCTTCCATGCTAGATAATTTGATTCTCCAAAGAGCTTATTGTTCTCCTTGAAGAAAGAACCCATATGACCTATAGATTCAGACATGATGTAATAACATGATATTTACTTGAAAACCAAGATTCTTCTTGATGATGTCTCCAACCTTCTTGATGCCTTAAAGACCTTTGAAGAGACTTCCTTGAAAGATGTTCCCTAGGATTCCTCCAACAACAACTTCCAAGAGTGATGAGTGATAATAATATCCCTTCATGCTTTCTTTAAAGAGGTATGTTGACTAGATCCATTCTATAAATAATCTTCCTTGTAGTCTTTCCTTTGACGTAGAAACCCTCCTTTTAGATTAATAGGTCCTTCAAGAGACAATCCTAGATCCTTCTACATATTGAAATGAGTACAACAACAAGGTATACTTCAAGTGATAATCCTTCTTGAAGTCTTCTTCTTCAATATTTCCTTGAGAGTTTCCTTTTTCCTTCCCCTTGACATGAAACTTCCTTTAATGTCCTTCCAATTTCCTTCTCTCGTTCACCTTACCTCTAATACCATGCTGGAAAATGTAATGTGGCAACTTGTAGTTATTATTTTCCTTAACCTTAATATTTTTCTTGTGAACTTTACTAGTCTTCTTTATGTTCTTTAGTTATATCTCTTCATCAAACAAATATCAATAACAAAACTATAATAATAGAGGACACAAAAATTAGGCTCTCATCTAGGGAAAACCCCTCCAAGGGGAAAACCCATAAAAACTCTTCTCTTCTCATAATATACTTCAAATGTGATATAAAGGCCCAACCTTAGACCAAGTCCTACTCCAAGTACCAAGTCATCCCTTCCAACAATCCCTTCCTTGAACCTGCACCAACCAACTGCAACTTTGAGTTGCCACCCTCAACCCTGTAATTTGCACAACTACTTTGACCCTTTGGTCTATTACCTCAGTTTTGCACCTTCAGCCTATTCTACACCCAGTTTTGTACCTTCATCATGTTTTGCACCCAGTTTCTATACCTTCGGCCGCTTCTACACCTAGTTTTGTACCTTTAGCCTGTTTCGCCCCTAGTTATGTACCTTCAACCTATTTCGCACCTAGTTTTGTACCTTCGGTCTATTCCACAACCAGTTTTGTACCTTTGGCAGAAACTTCAAATGTGATGATCGATTTTTTCTTGGTTGAACAAGATCAAACTGCTCCTCTATTTAGCCTTCTCATGGGGTCAAATTTTGTCCTTTAGGCCGACTTGATGTTTCCAGGGCCGACTTGTACTTTAGGAGATTGGAGGAGCCTCTAGATTAAAAAATAATTATTTTTATAAATACATTTTGCCAAGAAGGGTCTTATAAACACGATGTTGACTCTTTTGACTCATGACAATAAATCCTTAGGCCTAACAAACCTTAGAAGCATGAAGAACACACTTTTACCTAGAAGACCATCAATAAAGAGCATGAAACACATGCTTTAATAATAATACATTTTTCTTTTCTTTTCTTGTTTGTTACATAGGATACATATTGAAATGAGTACAACAACAATTATGAAGACTGAAACTAGTTACATTTTCAACACCTGCAATATTGTATAAGATCCAAGGTGTCTCCTCACCTTCCAATACAATAATTCAATAGTATAATTAAATAAATACACTTGCTAATCAAAGGCAGAAGTGGAAATTTCATAGTGGTATGCCCTTCCAAATAGGGGGATTTGGACATGCGCGATGTTTCCTTCCTTGGCAAAAGGGGTTAATGGAAGACCCTGTTAGGTGGTTTCAACCTCTAAGGGGGTGGCAGGTCCATGGTACATCTATCAAATGGCAGGTGTCATGTGGAACAGTGATGGAACAGATTGGGGGAAGAAGGGGAGGCTCCAAGTCACATGACATGGTACAAGGGTAGTTATGATGAAGGGAGCCCATACCTTGGATGTATGAATGTAGGAGGGAGCAATCGTGTACATGAGCTACCCCGAACTTTGTTTGTCCACCCTTCTTCATATTCCTTTTGCCTTTTATTGTTTTTTCTTCATTTTACTACTCGAGGTTGAAAGGGATGAGAGCATGATGTGTAAAACATAACAGTGAATACCCCCTTAAGGTTGGGAAATTCATTTCCCACCAGAGGTTGGGACAATCATGGGTTCCTTAATGATGTAAGGGGCACTCATAGGGGCCCTGGGAACCAGGGTGATGGTTGTAGTGATAGGTGGGACATTTCCTATTATGAGTGGCCAAATTGTGATTTTATCTTCTTTTTTTAAGTTGCATCAACCTCTAGGGCATCGTACCAGGCTTAACCCAAGGTGTGGTAAAAGGAAGGGGGAGGCTAACAACTTGTGGACCTAATGGAAAAATGTAGACCCAGATCGGTAAAATGTAAAATAGGCTTGTAATAAGCGGATGGGAGTGAGATATATGGTGTCGGTGAAATGGGACTGCGCAACGAAAATAAGGATTTCCCATGTAGTGCCACTCCTAATGCTAGTAGCCAATAAAGGAGATCCCACCGAATTAGGATACAAGATTAACTCCCCAAACCAAGACAAGGGAAGAAGAGTATAATCCAAGCCCCTGTCTTTCCGCCAAATGCCCCCACTAATCCATGCCCAAGTATGCCTAAGAAAAGTAATCATAAACACCCAATTAATTAATAAGAAATCATACCTTTGAGTTTGGAAGGCCCACCTTCAAACATACGATCATGACATATGAGCGAGGGTACACAATAGCTAGCTCAGGTGGCAGAGAATGGTGACACATCGAGCTATCAAGTGGTTGTTGACCATTAGCTTATGACAAATATAGGAGAAAATTTCCCCTATAAGGGTCACCCACTGGTGGTGGGTAACAATATCATTTCCTCAGAGAGCAGGCTGTTAAGAAAGTAGTGAAGCTGAAGTATATATCAACTAAAGAGTAAATAACTAACTCATATTCACCAAGCCTCTAGCAAGAGAGACATTCGAATATCTAAGGTACAAGTTGGGGGTAGTCCCTGTTCGTCTTCTAATTAGATTGAATTGAAAGATGAGCATCAAAGGACTGTAGAAATATTTAAAATGATGAATAATCCAAGGGGGAGACACTACAATCATATGAAGCATTGAATTAGACATCAAGATCTTAAGGCAAAAATTTGGTGCAAGAAATGTATATATGATCTTCAACAAATGAATAAGCATGTTCAAAATGCATATAACTTATCTTCAATATTTGCATACGTAGTTAAAGTATTTTGAATATGAATCTAGCTCAAAATATATTTTTACATCATTATGATTTCCTCAAAATCCTTCAATACAATCATTACAACTTCAAAGATTTTGAATACCATGCCCATATCTACTTATCATAGATGTCCATTACTGCTTTAAATTACTCATGTACACAATTGATGTTTGTCTGATTTTTTTGAAGTTCCTCTGTAAACAAATGAAAAAGGTCTTTTTGATATGCAAAGAAAAACATACGAAAACAATTGTATCACTCTTTGAAAGATATGTTGGTCAAATGAAGAGCCAAAATATCATAAGGATGAAATTTCAACTTCTAATCGTGACCCTTTCTTTGTACCAATTCCAAAGAGAAGACTATAAAAGTGTATATAGACAAAGAGGGGCCACTAGCATTTTGAAAAGCTCTGAGTAAACAGTCACACGAGCATTAACAATACTTAAGTTCAAAACAACCATTAATGATTATTCCACCCATGTCTTCAATCATGTATATATCATATCTCTAAATTTTGAAGCCCTGCAACTCCACTGATATGCTAAAAGAATGCAACAAGTAAAAGTAGATATGGCATGAACTGAGAAAAAGATCAGCCTTGGGGGAGAAGAGACTAGATAATTAGCACAAAAATGGAGAATACTATTCAAATCTATCTGGCCACTCGATGCATTCAATGTGAATTGTCACGTGAATGACAACCTAGGCCATATTCTACTGAATGTTTGGGGCCTAATACAACCATAGTGAGAAACTCATCGATTATCCAATATCCACCCAGAGATTGACAACCACATATGCTAAGACTACAATCATATACTCATAAATAGCATATGCATAGACAAAAAGGGATTTGATATTCAAAATTGGGATTCTTAGTTGCAAACCCAATAGATATTCATCCAACAAAAAAATTAGAAGCCAAAATGATACTAAGCCCGAAAATACCAATAACAAAAAATCGATAGTGTGAGCAAGGACATTGCTTTGTGGTCAAGACTTTTGGATGCTATCCAAGCATTTGAGGATTAACGTATTAGCAATGCTATAAAGATCACGGTGTGCGGGGAAATAGAATAATGGAATTCACTTAGTGAACTTGCCATCTTCTGTAATTAAAGTATTTCCAACAGAAATAGAGTTTGAAATTATGGTGGAGATGATCTGTAATATTTGGAACAATCTTGACCGTAGGGAATAAAGAGTCGACTCATGACGATCTAAAGAGATCTCAAAATCCAAAGGGATGGATATTTCAAAATTGATCAAGACCTAGGAAAAATAAAGTGAACTGAAGGTAACACACCTATGGTTAGATGGACAGAGAATCTAATGCGTAACGCCCCCATGGCTAGGTCGACAAAGAGACAGACTTGGGCACAAAGGTGTGATGAGGAATAGTGGAGAGGATACCTTACAAACTGTTGGACATAATTGGCATTATAAAACGTTACAATTCCAAGAGGGACGTTATAAAGGGCACAATAGAATCTTGAGTCTAATAATATAAGTTAGATGAAGTCATAGGTATATACCTTTCAAATGACTATGAAAGGTTGATTTTAGTGATGTAATGTGTAAAGGCAGGTCCAATGAATGTTGATCCAATTAAAGGTTGATTATAGTGATGTGATGTGTAAGGATGTTATGTGTGTGATTGATCCAAAGATATTGGTCCAATGAAAGATAAAATGTTTATTGCATGAACAATGTTTGTCTCATAAACAAATTAAATATATGGTCTTAGAACTTAAGAACAAGGTTTGAAAAGTTGACATTTTCATTGAATATTATCAATTTACATCATGGTATATGTGTTGAATTCACATTTATAAACCATATAATGCAATCATTGTTGATGGTGTATACTATTTCAATTCTTTCTAATATTACAACTTAATCCATTGTCTTGACTTGATCTTCAAATTCGAATTTGAAGAGGTGGACCACAAAGAGCCTTGGCATATAAAGAGGCAACTTTTCACTTTAGATTCATGCATTAAATACAAACAGTCAGCAAGTCTTCTATATAAAAATTTGCATGTTTGAATTATATGAAGTCATAGAATTGAATATTGTGTGAGAGAGTTCACGAACAACTTGGTAAATAGTGATAGAGAAAGAGGAGCAGGTTTGAGGAAGAAAAACAAAGAAGATAAGTAGCTGAAAAGAGGACAAAGATGGAGTTTAGAATAGACACAAAGACCAGGTAACGAACAAAAGCAATTTGTAATTTGATTAGGGGATTGTAGTCTCCTTTTACGTAGTAGCCTGAGAAAGAGCAGGTTGTAAGCTATAGAAGAAGGACTAGAAGGTTACTAGCAAGTTGTAGCTTGCATAAGGAATTTGAGGTAGTAGCCTGCAAAAAATTTGATGTAATTAGGGGAGTAGGAGCTTTCCTTCACATCACTTCAGACATAAATTTGTGGTTTTCTCCCTTTATGGGTTTCCACTTATATATGGTGTTTGCATGTGCTGAATGTTTTGATTGTGTGTATGATTTTGAATTCATTGTTAAATATCGAACACATATAGAACTCTGCTATCTACAAAATAAAAGATTAAAATTAGTCAAAATAATTTGAATATGGGCCTATAAAAGACACAATTATTGATTCAACCCGCCTCTTAGTGTTAAAATTTGGCATCTTAGGGAGAAATTCCCTCCTTTGGTAAGCCATCCTCATCCTTTATAGACCGTAATACCCCTTGTAAGAATTTAATTTGGACAAGGAAAAATATTGTTTTTAATTTGAAACCCACACCTACACAAAAGTACAAGTCGACCTAGGTAAGGAAATTTGACCTCCTCGGCCTCATATAAATAGACCATTATTGGAATCATTTGGAAGGATCAACAACACATCACATCTTCTCTTGATTGGTTCGCACAACTCTAAAATTGCAGGCCCGAGTTCACATGTGTGAAGGAGAGAGAGGAATTTATGTTTTGACCAACATTGGTCAAGGAGGAATTGACTTAGTTTGGCTTGGATTTTGACCTATTTTAGGAGATCGAGTTGATTGGGTTTTGGAACAAATTTTTTTGGGCATGTTGAGTTTCTTTGACCACAAACATTAACAAGGTTTGACCACATATCAGTTAGGTTTTTACCACATACCTTTCTCTCTTTTTGGACCAAGGTTTTGAGGCTACTTTGATAGGGTTTGACTGAAGGAAGAATTTCTCATACTTTGACTAGTTGACCAAGTTATTTTGGGACTGATTTGACTGTTGATCGTTGATTGGTTAGGGTTGTTGTTACTTCTCTTGACTTTAACCAAAACTTGCAAATTTTACTTTTGAATGGATTTGACTTTTTTTCTCATCCTCGATTGGATATTGGATGATTGGTTTGGATAGTCAAGGCTTTGAGCTTTGATTGATTGATGTACTTGGATTATGTATCTCTTTGTTGAACATTTGATGGTAATTTAATAGAAGAAGAATATGAAGAAAGGGTTTCCCCCTTATGGGGTTTTTCCCTGGTCTTTGACCAAATTGTTGTGTCTCTATTGTTTTTTATTGTCTTCTAATTGTGCATTTGGTTTACTGCTCTATCTAAAATTGCTTATTATTTTTAGAAGATTGAATTTATTGGATAAAGTGATTGTTAATTGAAGAATAATTGTAATAAGTGATTGTGTCAGCATAGAACACTGGAAAATTAACATGGTATCAGAGCTAAGGTGAGGACAAGCCCAAGGAGACAAAAGCACTCACCTTTGAAGGAATCTGATTTGAAGGAACTTATTTGACTTGGTCAAGATGTCTACTTCATACCTCAAGATTGAAGAGAAGATGAATGACTATTTAACTATGTTGTTTGGAGAACCAAGTTGGATGTGACTTTGGATGATAATGATGTCTTGGAATATGTAGAAGGAAAGGTATGTGAGCCTCCAAGGAATGCTTCTTCTACTATCAAAGATAAGTACAAGAAAGGTGAGATAAAAACTAAGAAGATTATTATTGATTCATTGAGAGATCATTTGGCTATTTATATTTCAAAGTTGAAGAATTCCAAGGAAATTTATGATAAGTTTGTTGAGATGTATGAAGTTAACAACTTGAGTCACATTCTTTCTTTAAAGAATCAACTTGAGGACATCAAGATGAATAGGGGAGAGACTATGCAGTCATACTTCATGAGGATATCACAACTTAAGGATCGATTGTTGTTTGCTAGAGAAGTTACTTCTGGTAGAGAGCTAGTACTAATTTCCCTTTGAGGTATTCCACCTAATTGGAAGAAACTTATTACAACTATGAGTAGCAATGACATGTTCCTGACATTTGACGAGCTCAATGGAAAGTGCACTCAAGAAGAGACCGGGATGATATCTCAAGGGAGAATTGAAAGGCATTAAGAAGGGGATCCCATTGCATTTGCTGCTCAATACAATAAGAGGAAATGAAGAGGATGATCATCTAATTCAAGAAAGCCTACCCCTGAATCTCAGGACTCCAAGAGAAGATATAGAAATGACAGGCCAAAAGTTGAATACTTCAATTGCCATAAGCATGGTCACTATGCACGAGATTGTCTGGAGAAGAGAAGTGCTCCAAGGTCCTACAACAATAATCATGGCTTCAATATCATTAGGTTCAATAATTTAAGAAGAATAGATTCTCTTGATGATCATGAATAAGGCCACCATCCTCAAAATAGATCTAGGAACTCAAGGTATGGAAATAATGTTGATGCCACTCAATCTGAATATTTTCTTATTTATGCTCTTTCTAGTTCCTCTCCTCTAGATTTGTTTGATAGTTGCTTGGTAGATAGTGGGGCCTCTAGACACTTCACTAGATATTGTGAGGTCATCTCAAACTTGGTTGAGAAGGAAGCAAATTTAAAGATAATTTTGGGGCATAATTCTACTTATTTTGTGAATGGATTTGATCATGTTTAATGTCATTTGGATTATGGTGAAATCATGCATCTACAGGATGTCTTATATGTGTCGAGATTGAAAAAATAAAATCAGTATCTATATCTGCCTTGGAGGACAAGGGTATGAAGGTTTGTTTTATAAAAGGAAATATTCTTACTTAGCCTATGGAGTCTAGCTTGCGAGATGCCTTCACTTTGGGATCAATAATTGGAGGCCTTTATAAAGTCAATGAAAGACCAATCTGAGCATTGGTTCATGGTAATAATCATCAATGTGAGCTATGGCACCATAGATTCGATCACTTGCATTATCAAACCTTGCCCATGGTGAGGAGGATGGTTTCTGGAATGCCTAGTATTCAAGAAAATCACGATGGATTTTGTACGGTATGTGCAAGTCGAGAGAAGTCGAAGGGACCATTTCCTTCTAGAAGGAGCAGGTCTAGTGACATTTTACAACTCATTATTTCTTATCTATGTGGACTTATGCCGGTGAAATCTCTTGGTGGATACCTATTATATATAATATTTGTGAATGACTTCTTTAACAAGACATGGATATTCTTCTTGAACCACAAAGATGAAGAATTTGATATGTTCAGAACTCAAGGCATTAATAGAAAATCAAATAGGAAAGAGAATCAAGATCTTCAGGTCTGACAATGGAGGATAATTATTTTCAAATGGGTTCATTGAATTTTGCAAGAAAGTTGGAATCAAGAAGGAGACCATCATACCTTACAACCCTCAACAAATTGGAGTAATTGAAAGGAAGAACATGACCATTATGGAAGCTTCCCAAGCCATGTTGCATGATCAAAAGTTGTCGAAGTTTTTGTGGGGAGAAGTTGCCAACACTACAGTCTATATTCAAAACAAGACCCCTCATCGAGCCTTGGGTGAAAAGACTCCCAAATAAGTGTTCAAAGGTGTGAAGCCCAATGTTGGAAATTTAAGGATCTTTGGTTCCCCCATTTACTTTCATGTGCAAAAGGACAAGAGGAAAAAACTTGACGCTTCAAGGAAGAAAGGTATGTTTGTTAGATATTATGAAAAATTTAAAGATTTCAAAATATATGTGCCTCGTCAAAGAAGTATTAAGTTTAGTAGGGATGTGAAATTTGATGAAGAATCTTCCCTTGAGAGAGGAAGGGACACTCCTCCCCCTTCTAACGTTGAAAATAAGGATGGTGCTATGAATATTCAAGAAGACCCTTCTGTGACTGAACCTGAGACTAATGTTGTTGATGATCCCATCGAACCCATGGACCCTTTAGATCCTCCTCCATGTGATCATCCTGCCAGGAAGAGACCAATATGGCTTTATGACACATTATAGCATGTTGAGAAACACGATGCTTTAAGAGGAACCTTTAGGGAAAGTAAGAAGCCACGCTAATACCAGGAATATGTTACAATTATGAGCAACATGATATAGGCTTAACCATACAGTTTTGAAGTAGTGAAAGAACATGCATGGAAAGATGCTATGTCCGAGGAATATGAATCCATGATCAAGAATTATGTGTGGGAAGTGGTTCCTATATTCGAAGGGAAGTCTATTGTGACTTCTAAATGGTTGTACAAGATCAAACATGGTGTAGATGGAAGTATCGAGAAATATAAGGCAAGGTTCATAGCTAGAGGTTTCTCCATAAAGAGGGAGAGGACTAAAATGTCATTTTTGCAGTGATTTCCTGCTATACTACTATTTGATCTATTATTACCCTTGCTACTAGCCAAGGATGGACAATTCACTAGATGGATGTGAAGACTGTATTTCTACATGGATTTCTTTAGGAAGAAGTATATATTGAGCAACCACAAGGTTTTGAGCAACATGACAGGAACACACGTGTGTTTATGTTGAAGAAAGCACTCTATGAATTGAAGCAAGCCCCGAGGGCTTGGTATGCCTGCATTGATAACTACTTGATGAAGCTTGGATTCACAAAAAGCAATGCTGACGCAAACCTCTACTTCAAAGTTGTCCAAGGTATGCCCCTTATTTTGGTATTGTATTTTTATGACCTATTCTTGAAAGGTGGAGAGCCTCTTATTCTCGAGTGCAAGAGGGAGTTGGCCTCTGAGTTCGAAATGAAAGACCTTGGATTGATGCACTACTTCCTGGGATTAGAGGTGTGACAAAGACCTAGTGAGATTTTCCTTTCGTAAGGGAAATATGTTGTGAAACTGTTGGAAAGATTTGTTATGGTGGAATTCAAGTCCATGGCCACATCGATGGAGATGAACTTAAAGAAATTATGTGGAGAAGTTGTTGGACTTGATTTGGAAAATCCCTCTGAGTATTGACAGTTGGTTGTTCCTTGTGAACACTCGATCAAATATATATTTTTAAGTTAACATTCCGAGTCTATTTATGATTAAGCCTCTACATGCACACTGGGTCACTACTATGTATGTGTTGAGATATTTACATGGGACGATTAATATTGGACTGAGATATACTGCAAGAGATGTGAGGCTACATGGATACACTGATGTTGACTAGGCTAGAAATGTTATTGACAGGAAGAGCACATCAAGATGTTGTTTTAGCCTAGTATTTTCTATGATATCATGGATGAGCATGAAGTATAATTTTTTTATCCTTAGCATGGTTGAGGCTGAGCATATTGTTTTTAGCATGGCTGAGGCTGAGCATATTGTTTTTAGCATGGCTAGTTGTGAGGAAATATGGTTGAGGAAGCTCTTCAGAGAGTTGTTTGAGCAAGTTTTGAATACGACAATGATATATTGCGATAATAAGGGTGGGATTCGATTGGCAGAGAATCCCATGTTCCATGACAAGTCCAAGCACATTGATATTAGATATCACTGTATTCGGGATATGGTGCAAAGAGGAGCTGTAATACTTCATCACATTTAAATTGACACAAAGATAGATGGTATTTTTACCAAGCCTTCGTCGAAAGGGAAGTTATTGGTCTTCAGAGAGAAACTTGGACTAATGGATGTGACCCTCCTAGGAAAGGGTCATGACTGATCGAGAACTCTGAGCTATGCTCTTCCCCACTATTTGAGCTCCCAGGGAGAGGAATTGAGCCAAAGATCTCCTAGGGTTAAGGGAACTCATGGACAATAGGTGTGTTTGATCCTCACCTTATTGTAAGTGTGTATATCACTATTATCATTGTAGGGTTGTGTTTGATCCTACTAGAAATGGTAAGTGTGTATCTCTTCCTACCTAGTATACCCCGGTATGCATCCTAACCATAAGCCGAGCTTGTTGGGATTTCCATCCATCTGGCCAATGGGTGAGGAGACTTGGGCATGTCTCATGGTAAGTGTGTATCTCCCTCAAGTGCCTTGGGTGTGTCTAATCCTTACCTCTCATGGTAAGTGTGTATCTCCCCCAAGGTAGTGGATGCAGGTGTTCTATCACTTGACTCTTGAGGGTTAAGGTGGGAAGATTAGTTTCCAATAGGATAGTGTGTGATCCTTACCTTTTATGGTAAGTAGTGCCTTTCCCAATGTCATTGGATATAGGGTGGAAAAATTATCTCCCCAATGATTATTCTTCTTATTTAGATTCGAGAATGTTCAAGTAGATGAGCAGATAGGTAGAGATAAATACTAGAGATGAGTAGAGATGAGAAGAGACAAGATATGCTATGATACAACAATGATGATGTTGAAGCATTTAAGATGAGAGTTATGATGCAATCATAAATTCCTCCCTACCTCAGAGGGAGTGTTAAAATTTAGTAGCTCAGGGAGAAATTTCCTCCTTTGGGAATCCTTTCTCATCCTCTGGAGACCCTACTATCCCTTGGAAGAATTTAATTTATACAAGGAAAAATATTATTTTTAATGTGAAAGCCACATCTACACAAAAGTACAAGTCGGCCTAGGTAAGGAAATTCAACCTCCTCAACCTCATATAAAGGCCACACTTGGCATCATTTGGAAGGATCATAAATACATCACATCTTCTCTTGATTGGTTCATACTACTATGAAATTGTAGGTTCAAGTTCACACATGCAAAGGAGAGATAGGCATTTATGTTTTGACCAATGTTGAACAAGGAAGAATTGACTTTGTTTGTCTTGGATTTTGACTTATTTTAGGAGGCCAAGTTCATTGGACCGAAGTTTCCTTGGAATTTTGACTGCCTTTAACCACGTCTTTTGATAGGGTTCGACTGCATATTAGTTAGGGTTTGACTGCAGACCCTTCTCTCTCTTTTGATCGAGGTTTTGATGCTACTTTGATAGGTTTTGACTAAAGGAAGAAGGTCGCATACTTTGACTTATTGACTGAGTTATTTAGAGGCTAATTTGACTATTGATTGTTGACTGGTCACAAAGCCTTTGACTAGAATTTGTAGATTTGACTTTTGACTTTTTTGGCTCATATTTGATCAAATATTGGATGGTTGGTTTGGATAGTCAAGGCTTTGACCTTTGACTCATTGATGTACTTGGATTATGTATCTCTTTGTTGAACATTTGATGACAATCTAATAGAATAAGAATTTGAAGAAAGCGTTTCCCCCCTAAGGGGTTTTTCCCTAGCCTTTGACCAAATTGTTGTGTCTCTATTGTTCTTGGTTGTCTTTTGACTATGCATCTGGTTTACTGTTCTATCTATAGTTGCTTATTGTTGTTGGAAGATTGAATTTAATGGATAAAGTGATCGCTAATTGAAGAAGAATTGTGAGAAGTGAGAAGTGTCAACATAGAACACTGGAAATTAATTAATACTCAGTAATTATTCAATATTCATCAAGAACTTGATTTGTAATAATTTCGGATATATGATCTCAGGAAGTCCAGGTTCCTGAATGCTCCTAAAATTAGTTTCAAATGAGTTAGTTTGGAAATTTCACAATAACATTTTTTTGTGAGGTTTCAAACAATGAAACTTGGATCATATTAAGGGTAAATCTCGGGGAACATCCTGTTCAATTCTTAGAATTTGGTTCACTATACTTTTGAACTAATACTTGGTGGAAGTTAGGGTTTGTGAACATTCCTAGAATAAATTTTAAACATGTTAGCTTGGTTTTTTTGTTATATCTTCTTGTATGGAACTTTTTAGATCATGAAAACTTCAAGGATTTTAAGAGATATACAAAAGTACCTCAGGTACAAATTTCATAATTACATTTGAATAATTGGATATTTGTCACACTATAGTTGCTCATGGGAAGAGGCAAAAAATAAGCAACTTTTGGGAAAGGTTTTTTTTTTTTTTGGTCTAACCCACATGGATTTGAACTTTGAATCTCATGCTTTACATATTACTTCATAATAAGGCCATCACCAATTCAGCTAAACCCCATGGGAATTTTTTGGGAAAGTTACAATAATTTTCACTTGGCACATAAAATTCAGTTCACACTTGTAGAATTGCAAAAAAGACATATCGAAATATACAAAAAAAAAATCAAATCCAAAAGGGCTCAAATCTCAGAGATATATGAATAAAAATTTAGCCATTCTGATATTCTCCAAATTAACATACGTAGCTTAATAGTGACCCAATTGTTGATTAGAAGATTCCTTTTTTTTTGTGACTGAAAATTGTGATAAAAGGAAGTCCTATTATTATTTTCGAACATGCCTCCAAAGAAAGCTACTGCACCAGTTAAATCAAGGCTCATCCTTGACTCATGAAGAAAGTGAATACTTAGAATTTAGGTTATCTCAATTACAGAAAAATATTAATTTAATGGATGGAAATATGTTGGAAAAGGTGGGATTTATCATGTTCTCACGAAAACTTAAAAAGATAAATAGGAAAGAAGATGAATTGAAATTAAGGAAAGAATAGAAAAGCATACAGATGAAAACCATGAAGGAATAGAAAAGAAGATGAATGAAAATATTGAATTATTAGAAAAGAAGATGAATAAAAAAAATTTCGATGATTGCTATGGAAAACATTCTTTTGGGGATGCTTCCTTAAATGGATTTGGAGATCCAAGGAATTGATGAAGCTAAGGATAAAAACATTGTTGAGAATAAATCCTATATGGGGATTATGCTACCAGAACTGAAGGGCACAAATATTGAATTGCAAAACCATAATCATGAATTTTCAATCTAAGATCTACATCATCAGGGCTTCAAGTCGACACTAAGGATCTACTAACTTACGAAGATTGATATGAGGCAATTTTATGGTAATTATCCTATGACATGGATATTTTAGATGGATCAATACTTTGATCTACACCAGGTGGCATCCTTACAAAAGGTAAATATTACATTCATGTATGGTATCCATGGCTTTGTGAAAGGAAAAAGGATTATGTTATATCTTGGTCCATTTTTGCAAATGAATTGGTAGTAGATTATGGGGATATTAATAACAACACATTCCTTAACCAAATGGTAAATCTTCGACAAAAAGGTCTAGTTAAAAATCACATTCAGCAATTACAAAACTTGAGTTTTAGAGTAAAGAAAACTTCAAAGGATAATTTGTTAGACATATTTATGGGAACTTTGAAGGAAAGGATCCAACATGAGGTGTGTCTCTTTGAACCTAAATATCTAGAGCTTGCCTTTAGTTTGGCAAGGAAAGTTGAAAGTAAAAACATGGCCACTAAAAGATTTGCCGCTAATAACTATTGAGAATCATGCTCCCTCTCCTAAACCAACAAGGTTGAATCCTCAAAAAATGGATGAAAGAAGAGAATATAAACTATGTTTCAACTATGACAAAAAGTATAGTAAGGGACATAAATGAAGTGAGAGGAAATTATTCTGCATATACTGTGAAGATGAAGAAGATTAAGAAGCGAAAAAATCACAATATTTATAGCTAGAAGAGACTACTCCAACAATCACTTGTCATGCATTGGCCAACATTAGTACTCCACAAACCCTCAAGATAGAAGGATATTTAAGAAATAAAAAGTTAATAATATTGATTTATTCAGGTAGTACGCATAACTTCATCAATTACAAATTGGAAAAGCTTCTTAATTGCTTTATATATTCAACATTGAAATTTCAAGTGATGAGTGTAGATGGAGGCACCATAATTCTTTTAGGGAAGTTCCATAATATTAAGTTAAATATGGGGGAGTATTTATTGGCTAGTCCCATGATTACAATCCAAATTGGTGGTGTATATGTTTTATTAGGGGTCCAATGGTTACAATCATTGGGAACAACGACCCTTAATTTTCATAAGATTTTTCTAAGAAGGAAAGGAAATTGAGCTTAGAGATATCCAAGGGAAACCCAGTAAAATGATAAGCTCGAATAGCATGAAAAATTTACTAAAAGAGGGACACCAAGGTGTAGTTGCACAATTATGTTCATTATATATCCAAACATCTATATCCTTTATTCTAGAGGATCTCCAAAAAGTTATCAATGAAGTATGTGTGTGTGTGAATTTTTTGGCTATCCAAAATTCTCTTATTGCCTATTTGAATTTTATTTATCTATTTCCTCTTGGTTCAGTAATTTCTACCACTAGAATATCTCGTTAATTTAACATGAGTTAAAATTGTTAAAGGCTTTAACATTAATATTGAATAATATGTGGTAGATTTATTGTTGTAATTCTTGTTGTTATAAGATAATTTTCAGATATGGTTTATGCATTATAAGATCTCGCTAAAGGGTTGAAGCTTGTTGTCACACATTTGGTATCTTTACTCTTGAATTGCCTTGGTGATTAGGGTTGTTAAAAGTTGAAACATCTCCCATTATTATTGTTTTTTTTATTATCATATTTCATAACAATCCCAAGGTTTTAATTTCATAGGGTTGCGATACTAAAACCTTTAAGAAAGAGATGAATTTTTCAAAGTTGCATTAATTTCCCTAGATCCATCTTTTTTTCCAATGGAACTAGAGCTTTTATGGTTGAGATCACTCTAAGTGGGAGAGAGAGCTAGTATTTCAGCAATGGAATATTTAGGTAAAGTGTTTGAGCTTTTGAGGGTGTTGGGTGTGAAACCTTAGGTGGATTGGGAGGAGCACTTGACCCTAGAAAGGATTGTTTACTTCATTTGTTATTGAGTTTACATTTAGGATTGTTTTAGAATGTATAAAATGATTGTTAAACTTAGACAATGTGACTAGTTGGAAGAAAATTTCAATTTTGTTCCTTGGAGTTTAAGTTGCAAAGGTTTATGGAGGAAGTCGATATTTTAGGAGCATGTTGTGAAAGTGGTTTTGGAACTTAGTAATCCAACATTTTTCCCTACTCATGATAAAAAAGGAGCGAAAGGTTAAGAGAATCATTCTTGATTGAGTGAAGGATTTCCATTTTCGAATTGTGAAGAAGATTACAATAAGAGGAGATAGGACATGTTTGGGGCTTTAGTTGGTTTTTCCAAATCTTTTGTGTTTCTCAATCATTGCTCATTCGAAACAATCTTTGAGTGATTCACATGAACAAAAAATTATGGTGAGTTATATGACTAAGGTGACAGAGTTGAGAGATTAGGGAGCTATCATTGGGACACAAATGAAGGATACGAAGTTGGTGCCTATTGCTTGAATTGACGCTTACCTTATTAGAGGAATTTTATTTGAAAGTGTATATGTTCATGAGAATCTCCACTTTTTGCATGTTGTGGAATGATCTTGTTTAGGGAGAGATTAGGATACAATATTTTTTAGATTAACAAGAGGAGGTAGATGAGATTGCTCTCATTAAGAGGATGAAGAAGGGTAACAATATAAGCTACAGGAGGAAAGAAAGTACATATGCAGGAAAGAAGTATAACATGTTTCCAATTTCACAAGATGGAACATTATGCCATGTAGTGTCCATCAAAGAAGAAGGGGAAGGAAAGAAGACAAGTTGCAACTAGGAATGTAGTAAGAATAGAGGTGGTTTGTTGTTAGTTTCAAACCATGATCTCTTGTTTTTATTATAAAACTATCTAGTGTTAGATGGTATGTTTATTGTGGCACTTCCAAACATATGGCTTATGACAAGTTATTCTCCAACATGCTTCATGTGCAAGAGGGAGGCATGGGTGTGGAGTTTAACAATGATGCTACTTATCCTATGAGAGGAGTTGACCCAATCTCCTTCCATACATTTACATCAAGTGATGTTGTTGCGTTGAGTGCTGATTTGTTTGTTCCTTGTTAAAGAACAATTTTCTTTCAATTTCTTATATGATAGATGTACAGTGGATAATTGCATTTGAGGGACAACATTGAAGCTTCAATAATTGTCGTCTAACTAGTTTGAATACCATGAATACAAGGGTGAAAGACGGTGGTGTTTTCATGTTACTTGTTGATCTAGTCACACTTGTACACTATAGTGAGAGGCTAGAAGAGCCTTTGGATTTTGAGGAAGTTTGAGAGCAAGTAGAAGCACCTAGATATTTGGGTGGGGTGAGTATACATCCTAGGAGATATTCTAGCCATAATGCGCTGGTTTCTTGTTATGAATTGTGCAATTTAAAAATGACAATAAGTAAATGAAAAAAAATCCACTTTGAGTGTGGACCCTCCTTTTACAATGAATACGAGAAAATACAAGATATGATAATCCTAAGGCTAGCTCTCCTTGGTGCGTGTGTGTGTGTGTGTAGGAGACAAAGGGTACACTTATAATGAAAGGGTACAATGAAAAATTATGGCCTACATAAAAATATAATAATAGAAATGCAGTAACCCAATATCTAGGGTTTAATAAGGGATTTTAGGGTTAACATGGGGATTGTCTAGGGCTTAACACGCTCATCCCCTCCAAACAAGTGTTGTCCTCAATACTTGATTAATTAGAGGTGTTTTTGCATGAATAAATCATCTTCCCATGGTACCTCTTCTATTAATAGGTTCTTTCATTTGATGAGGTATCTAGTGATTGATCAATTTCTTAGGTTCTTAATCTTTGTTTCAAGGGTTGTTTCTAGTTCTAGTATAATTTTCCCTTCTTAATTGATCTTTGGTATAAAAAAATTGATTGGGATCTTGTCATTGATTACCTTCTTTAAGCAAGAAACATGGAAGACTAGATGTACACATGAAGGTGGATGCAACTCCAATTTGCAAGCTATACTTCCAATCCTTTGCAATAACTCATAAGGGATACAATACCTCAATGTTAATTTATCTGGATGCATACACCATGCACCATATTTTTTATGACCATCATTGTTGGTGAAGAGAAATCACTTTTGTTGGGTTGAATGATGCTGAGCTCTAACATTTCTTGAATGAGATGCACAATCTCCCTCTTATGTGCATATGGATACTTGTAAGGCCTAATGTTAGGTGGTGCACTTCTAGGTTTCAAATGAATATCATTGTCATGATCTATCTTGAGTAGGTGGAACACCCTTAGGCATTTTTCCAAACAACTTGCAATGATTGTTGATGACAATTTTTTTGGAGATCCATTAGAGTAAAGTATATATATGTTTTAACATATAATGAGATCAATTTCCTTGCCTTCTGAGGAGAATCTCTGAAAATATATTGAAAATTAAAGGCCATTCTTCCTAATGATAGTAACAATTGGACCCCTAATAAAACATCAACACCACCCATTTGGATTGAAAGCATGGGACTATTCAGCTTCATACTATGGTACTTCCCTGAACTATATATGGTACGTCCATCTGCAATCATTACTTGAAATTCTGGTGCTATAAATATAAAGCAATTGAAAGTTTTGTCAATTTCTAATTGATGAAGTGATCGGTACTACCAAAATCAATTGACGTTGTTACCTTTTTCTTTTTGATATATCCTTCTATCTTGAGGGTTTTCAAAGTACTAATGCAAACCAATGCATGCTAAGATATTGTTGGAGTAGTCTTTTCTAGCTCTAGATCTTGTGTTGGTTCCAATTCTTGATATTCTTCCTTTTCACGGTCTGTAGAATATTTTGTTCTCAACACATTTATGGCCATTATTTTAGTAGATGCCACATTTGAAACATAGTTATTTTACTCTTATTTCATACATTTACTAAGGTGTCAATCTTGTCAGTTGAGTGAGGGTAGGAGAGGGAGCATGATATTCTCAATAGTTGTTAATGGTCACTATTCTAGTAGCCATATACTTAATTTCAACTTTCCTTTCTAGACTAAAAGCATGCTCTATGGATTTAGGTTCAAAGAGAGACACATCAATTTGGATGCTTACCTTTAAAGTTCCCATAAATATTTCTCACAAATTATCCTTTGAAAAGTTCTTTACCTTGAGACTCTACTTTTTGAAATGTTGAATTGCTTTCTAATTGGACTTGTTTGCCGCAGATTTACAAATTTAATAAAAAGTGTATTGCTCTTAATATCCACATAATTTTTTATTTATTCCTCTGTAAAAGTGGACCAAGATACAATAAAATCCTTTCTCCTTTCACAAATCCATTGATACCATACAAATTGATCTTATTCTAAAAACATGGATGCAATAATTTTTTTTTTTGTAAGGTTATACTTGGTGTAGATCAAAGTATTGCTCCATTTGTAATATCCATGTTATAGGAGCATTACCATCAAACTTTCTCATATCAAAATCTAGAATGAAATAGTTATTCTGTGTTGCATTGAATCCCAGATAATGTGGATCTTAAGGTGATGAAAAATCATGATTTTGGAACTAAAATGTTTATTTCCTCCATATTTTCATGACTTCCTTGTGTTTTTACATCTCCTTAGGAATTTCCTCCTCTTGGGTATGTAAGAAGAAGGTGGAGATGGATTTTTCAAAATTCCATATTCTCTCCATCTTATCCGTTTTGTTTTAAAAATTCTTTACCTCTTCAATATAGTGAGAACTTTTTCTTTTTCTTCTTAAATTATAGTAGAGATCTCTAGGGTTCTTTTTGGTGAAGTATGTTTTGAAGCACCCTTAGGAGCCATGTGATAAAATAATAATACTTGTATTTTTCCTCTTTATCACAAATTTGAATCACCAAAAATACATCTTCCAATAAAAAATTATGCCAATTGTAAATTATATACCTAATTTGTACAATATTTGGATGACTAACCTTTGTCCTAATATAATATGAAATTTCATCTCTCCTAAATTTGCAATTTCAGCATGTAGTACTTTGATATGTCTTCTCTATAATTCCATAGTATGATCATAATTTGATGTGCCAAGTGAAAATTATGGTGACTTTTCCAAATCTTATTGATATTTTGGCCTATTCCCAAGAGAAAAATGGTACAACATCCCATGTGCCCAACTTTTTAAATATAATTCTAAATTTTTTACTCAAGGAACATAAATATGTCTTCTCATATCCCTTAAAAATTCACAGTATGGAACTCCTCTAGAACAAACTTATTGTGATCCTACTAAGATAATTGGTTTAAAAACTTATTTCAAGACTAGTAACAAATCATAACTTCCATATGTTATATCTCTAGAATTATAGTGAACCAAAAGCCAAATTTTTGATCACTAATAACTTGACATCTTCACTCATCATCTTTAAAATTTCGTTGTGTGCAACTCCACAAGCAAAGCTATAGTGAAACTTCCAAGATGATTTTTTTAAAACTTAGTTAAGGAATAATCCTAAACACAAACTTGCACGGGGTATATCTTTGAAAGTATAGTGAATAAAAATTTGAATGTTTAACCATAGATGCTTTGAAAATTTTCCTCAGTATCCTCAAAAAGTTTCTATTTGAATCTTCTAAAAGAAAAAGTTATAGCAAAATTTCCAAAATGACTCATTTCAAACTGAATTCAGGAACAAGAAATAACTATAACTCCCATAGGTTATATATAATAAATTATAGTGAATTAAAAGTTGAAATTTTGACCACAAGTACTTCAATATTTCTCCTTGTTCTCCTGAAAGTTTTGTTGTTTGAAGCTTGCCAAAAGAAAAGTTATAACATAAATGCCCAAAAATCTTGATTGAAGGAGAAGGACCCTATGATCATAGCCCTTATACCAAATGTAATGAACCACACAACTTAAAAATGATAGGAAGTTGATGAATAAAATCCACTTCTAAGGTGAAACCTCATTTTACAATGAATACAATACAATACAAGATATGATGATCCTTAGACTACATCACCTATATATATATATATGAGATAAAGGGTACTCTTGTAATGAAAGGGTACAATGAAAGGTTTTGGCCTACATAACAATATTACAATAGAAATGTAATAAATAAATATCTAGGGCTTAATAAGGGGTTTTGGGGTTAAAATGGGGCTTGTCCAAGGATGAATATTTCCTACATCCATCGTCATTTTAGTTATCTTGAGGAGGAGAGGTGTGACCACTTGATGGAGGATGATGTTGGGGTTGACTCCACTTTTGTAGTTGGTGGAAGTGTTGCAGAGTAGAAGGATAAGGTTATTGGAATTTTTGGGACATATAGAGTTGATTGTGATGTTACTTTTATTAAAAAATTCTCTTATGTTATAAAGGAAGTTGTTGGGCATGGGATAATCTAGCACTCCCCTTACGTTTCGCAACATGTGCTTAACCACCTCTCAAGGATCCATTAACTTAGGTGATGCTTCTGTTTACTAACACCTACAAGTTTTGGTGTAATGAAAATTGTGATTCAAACAAGTGGTATTAGAGCAAAAAGTCTCAAGTTTGAAATGCCCCTGGCTCATGTTGGGGGGAGATTGTTGGGCATTGGTTAATCTAGCGCTCACCGTGTGTTTCGCAACATGTGCCGAGTTGGCTCTCGAGGATACGTTAACTTTGGTTATGCGTCTGTTTATAACAACTGCGGGTTTTGGTGTAACGACAATCATGATTCCAACATAAGTTGACCCAGTTTAATTTGTTTCACTTACTAAAGCTTTTGAAGTGCATAAGAAGGATTCTCATGTTCAAGGGATGTTGATAGCCCTATAGGGTTTATTTCTTATACCATAAGCTTAGTATTACATTATCAATGAGTTTACTTATGTTGAATTATATTCTTGCGATTTTGATAGATTTGACCCACTTGTCTTCAACCATTATGGATATATGATTATGTTTGCAAGATACCTTAGATCATTCATGATGTTATTCGTTGATTTTTACATGTGATGTTAACTTAAGGGATATGAAGTTATGTAGGTGACTTATGATTCATAATTATTCTCCTTCAAATTCATAGGAGGTTGTTGGACACCTAATCCTCTATGGGTTGGTGTAGAATGTGAACAACCATGAGAGTCCAAGAGACCTTGGGATGTGGAACCCAACGGTCACATGAATGTACTATAAATGTATATCATTTTCAATAATAAATGTAATCTCTCATGTTTATCTTTCTGTTGTGCTATACAACAACCCTCCCCATTTCAATTTTTTCATATAAAACTTTAATAAGAAATGGGTCCCCTTTTTAGAATATAAATAAAATCAATAAAACATTTGAAAATAAATTTTTATAATAATTTTTATAAAATTTGCTTTTAGGATAGATTAAATTGCAATCGCAATTTGCAAATCTATCAAACCCATGAAAGTCCTCTTGATAAGGACCGATCCGATTTGAATTATAATAAAACCTTATCATAAAGATTTATGGAAGGAAAACAATTATAAAAGGAAATATGTCACATCGCGCACATCCATTATTTCAATAGTGAACTTAAAGTGTTCCATTAAGATCCGTCAATGCGATAACTCTATCGGAAATCGCATATCACTACTCATTAAGAAGTCGTCCCAAGTGTTCCAAAAAAACCTCCGATGTGATAAGCCGATCGCAATCGTGCATCACTAAAATCATAAATTATTGCGAACATGTGCAGTTTAAAGTTATAAGTCAATTATAAAGAGAATTTAAACGATTTATCAATTTTAAAGCATGCCACCTCCCCATGCCATCTCACCACTGATTGCAATCGCAACCATGCAAAGGAACCATTTAAGCATGGCACTTGTAACTCCCGATCTGCAATATGCGATTATCACTGATCACCGATCAGGAAGTCATGATACCCATTCTAAAAAGGATCGTTATAAATTTGCGATGTGACATATCATCACGGCATTAAAGTTTCACGTTGGAAGTTACAGGGAAATCATTAATAAGCAATTATGGTTGAATCCTTCAAGAAATTCATCCGTGGTGGCTTAACATATCATAGATCCGTAGCATCTATTATGCTTAATTGTTGTTAGTCTTGTGCATTGTGTATTAGCTTTGAACAAGTTTTTCCACTGTTACGTCCTTCTGTTTCATTTTGCAGAGTGAATCTGAAATCATCAGTCAAGAAAAATGTCTAAGAAATCTCGGAAAGCAAAAGTCCCCGTCATAGTGAAAGATGAACCAGCAAAGTTGGTACTGATATCTGATACTACCTGTTCAGGCCTTGGCAATACTTCATGGGAGGGCATATATAATTTACTTGAAGTCGAGGATCCAATCAAAATTGAAGAAGAAGGAACAATGACTGCTTCAACTGATAAATCATAAAATACTCTTAACAATTTAACTAGCTCCTTCCTCCACAAAATAGCAGCCTGTGCGAAAGTGTTACCATACAATGACCTGGTGAGATGGGTAATAGGGAGTATCAACATAACTGATAGAGCATTCTATACAGCTGATGGAAGGATGTTTGGGACATTTAGGGCAGAAGATATCAAGAAGTTGTATCATTTTCCAGACCCCTAGAAACATTACAACAAAGCATTTTTAGAAGCTTTCGCCAAGGGGAAAGATGTAGAGTCAGACCCTATCAAGCAATGGAGACATTTTCCAAACAAGCATAAGCATGAATCCTCTTGTATGTACTCCATAGACTCCTTAGCATCTTCCTATTGCTATGCTGGCACTATGATATGTAGGCTCTTTGGAGTCTCTAATTCAACTAGGTTTTCCATAGAAATGGTGCCTTTAATGGAAGCAACGATCCACTCTTATACCATGGATTGGGCAACCATTTTATCAAATAAAATGGCCAACCAAATCCTTGATTATAGAAGAAATAGGTTTTAACTACCCGGATAATACCCTCATTCTATATGAGCGCCTACATCATGGATACCATCTATTTCAATTCTGACTACTCCATTCTAGGTTGGAAATGGACTCCTCAAGACCCAACTCCTATTCACATTTATCACAAGTATTTGTGGAAGGCCCATTATAAAGATCATATATATATAGAATTTGCCATGGTTTAGTTTTACCTATCCATCAGGCCATATTCAACAAACCTGCTCCTTGGTTATCTGATGAGGCCAGCATTGACCTAACATCAATCGATAGTTGGTTTGGTGAAGAAAAGTTCACATATGTCAGACTTTTTGGCAGCACCACAGATCCACATGTTCTCCCCTTGTACATTCCTGATAAGATATTGGCTAGAAAAATAGCTTACCAGATAACAGAAACAAGGATGTCCAGGAACCTCAAAGAGTCCATGAAACAAATGTGGCCTTCATTTCCCCTCCACGGTGGTACTTATTCACTGCATGATTTCAAACATGCATAGAAAGAAGTAGAGAAAATAAAAATTCTGAAGTTAGGAGTCATTCCTAAGAGACAGTATGATCCAAAAGTACTGGCTTACAAATTTACCACTCAGGTGAAACTTGCCAAATTTGAACATGAGAAAGATGACTACGATGACTTGTTCTCTTCGGCCGAGTCATTTTCACGGCTAAAACATCTAGCAAAGATCAAATTAGGAGCAGGGGGGATAGATAATTTTATGCAATTCAGGACACAGAGGTTACAAACACTACCTCTGGATTTATTGAACACTACCCCTATGGTGCAACAAGAAGGCCACAGTAAAGAACAAACTACTGAGAAGATTCCTGAAAAGAAGAAGAGTCCCGAAAAGGGAAAAAGTCCCGAAAAGGAACAGACAAATGAAAAGACCACCGAGCTCCTAGATACCGATGTGCATATTGATTCTAGCTTAATCAAGGAATGGGAGTAGTTTGATCAAATGACCAAGAACCATAATGACTCCCAAAACATCATTGTGCCAAAATCGCTTGCAACACAGGAGCCTATTGTTAATAATATTCTAATTGAAGGGGTAGTCGGCACAGTTAACACTCGGCATGATATTGAAATAATTCCAGAAAACTCTTCCGAAGAGATTGTATTGAAAGTAGAGGAAATAACACCCCTGTATGTATTTTACAGTCCAAAGCATAGGGTTGTGTTCAAAAGATAGAGGAAAAAGAGAAAAATTGACTAGGGACCATTCTCAACTCTTTAAGATAAATTGATGAATGTGGTATGGAAAGACTTAGAAGTTAATGCTTCGGAGGATTTAACTAAGTTATCAGAATATGCAGGTGCCTATACAACCTCTACAATGGACAAGGCTTCTGAAGTTAGCCAACTGATCAAGGAAAAGGATCTAAGGATCACCCAACTTGAAGAGCAAACGACAGTGGAACAACAGAATATTAGACAGCTTGAGCAACAGCTAACAGAGAAAAAGCAACAAAATGAGCAACTAAAAGAACAATGAAATCTGGAGAAAAAAAATATCGATCAACAGGCTCTCCAGAAACAACAAAAGTTGTCTCAAGAACTGAGCAAGCCTCAAGTGGCAATTCAGTATGAAAAGAAGGCCAAAGAAGAACAAGTTGCACAACTGCGATTATAGGTAGAGAAATTCGAAGGTTATCCAAAGATTAGTGAATTCAAGAAAGAAGCCCTGGAAGTGACTAAAGCCTTATCTCGGCAACTAAATATCCTTTGCCATAAAATATCATTGGTTGACCCATTGTGCACTATCACTGCATCACTAGAATTTGAAAACGCATATGATAAGGTAACAAAATTATCTCCTGGCAAAGTTCAGAAGAAGGCATGGCTGCTAATCTACAAAAAATCCAAGAATTGCATAAAGAAATCTTGTTTTCAGAGTGGGAATCACAGTTAATAAAAGCCGAAAGAGCTACTTCCAAAGCCAAGGCTACAATGAACAGTGTGATCGAGTTGGTAAATGACAACTTATATGGAACTAACTTGATCTCTGATTGCTCTCCAGGAAATCTCCCTAAAGCAAAAATGCTAAAAGATCAATGGAGACAGGATCTGGCCAGTAGAGAAGAAAAAATGGGAAAGTGCAAAACTTGACTTGGGATGCATTTTGGTTTTTCCTAGTCAAGCCACACAGCCAGCAGATGGCCACCAAATGCCTTGCCGACGTTGTCAATCTCATGGTTCCCGAACTTTCAGATGCTACGTACAAAGCTCAACTACATTCTAGGCTAAGTTATCCTCCAGAAATTCAGAAAATGCTCTCAATTTGTCAACTGCAAGTACAAAAGAAGAAGTAGATACAATGAATCAATTAAAAGGCTATTGCACTGTTATTTTCATAAACCAAATCCCATATTTTCATGTTTGCAGTTTCAATAGCTCAAAGCGATTTTCATTGACAGTTAGTTTTTATTTTTATTATTTAAACCCTTTCATATCTTTGAAGAAAGGGTCCTCAATTTGCATTAAAAACTTGATTTGAGAAGTTACACTTTTGTACTTCTGAATATTTTTTTTATTAGTAGTGGATCAAGTTTCCACATTTTTGTGAAGAAACTTTTTCAAGACAAGCACTTTTGTATCTCCTGGAAGTTATCTCAAATAAGAAAGTAGAATCAGAGTGTCATTTGCATTGGAAAGACTCAAATGCATGTGATATTTCTATCACTGTTCTTTTGTCTTGTTTCCTTATGTGATGAAGCATTCTTTTTAAAAGTTGTTATTGTTGATGTATGTATGCTCTTCAAAATAATTCTTTATCATGTCATTTCTGAAGATTTAGAATTGTTATACTTTAAAGATATATGTCAGCGATATACATTATTATGAATGCGATATGTTTTATTTATAATTACTTTGTTTAATTTCTTAAACAAAGTAATCATTATATATAAGTGCATCTTTCTATTGATAAGTAAGCCATCTATATGATTAGTTATCTGTTAGGAATAATAAGAAATCGCTTTGTTTATAGAGTACCCAGGCTATATAAGTATATTTGTATATTTTTGAGTTATAGGTTAAAGCACTTATCATCCTTATTATACATTATAATACAATTATCCATCAAACCATTCATTATATGGGAAATTGGTCCCATAATATCCAGTCGAAGCCACCACACCAAATGGAAAAGGAGCTGTATTAAGGTCCGGACCGGGTGGTTATCCCCAATGTTGGTGCTAGGATTTTAGAGTCATCAATAATTTTGGCGCTAGAAGGAGGGCATGAACTGTGAATGGCGAGCGAATCCAAATCCATAGGCCATTCTAAGAGTAAAACTCCCTCACCATCTCCTCCAACTTCTCCTTTGTATTCTAAATTTCCTATTTTTAAGTGAGAAGTTGAAAAGGAAAATACAACACTCACTGCTGAAAACTTAAACACACCTGACAATTCTTCTCTTGAACCCCCTGAAGTACAAACCTTGATTCATAAAATCCAAGGGTTTTTGATATCCTAAGAACAGTCTGAGTTATCCCAAGGCAATATAAGTTTGCAATATATTCCATCTCAGCCTCTTACTAGAGCACAAAGTGAAAAGCTTGGTATTCCACCAATTGAATTTCCTCTGCCAAGTCAAAAAAGAGCTAGGAAGACACCTGTAGAGTCTGACAGTGAGATTCTTTCCTCATCATCATCCATTCCATATGAACCATTATAAAGTCATCCATCCATTCCCCAACTCAAGATCATAGTCCCAAAGGGTGCAGGTACTCCAACATCCTCTACACAATCAATTTCAACTACCTCCTCACCCTCTTCTACTATTAGTTTGAAAATGGCACATAATCAACCTCAACCAAGGCCATGGAAAAATCTAGGAGCAGTCGCAATGCCTGCACCTTTGAGTCAATTACTAGCTCATCCTGAAAAATGGTTACCAAAATTTAATCCAAACATTGTCATATTAGCAGATGAACATATAAGCAATTTCATGTTGTCAATAAACTTGAATGGGGTAATAGAAGAAGATGTTGTTGTTAGGCTATTTCCATACACTCTACAAGGAGCAGCTGGATCGTGGTATTTTTCATTATCATCAGGATCCATCAGTAGCTGGGATGCTTTTCAGGAGCAATTTTTAACTAAGTTTGGAGACGATAGGTCCACAACAACTTTGATTAATGATCTGTCCAATCTGAAATCTGAATCAAAGGAACCCATCAAAAACTTCAACTCCCGATTTAATAAACTGTTGAATAAAATTCTTGCAACATCCAAGCCTAGTGAATAAGTCTGAAGTGAATGGTATATCTCTGCTTTACCTTCAAACATAGCCATCTTCGTTGATAGGGCTGCCAAACCCACATTAGCAGAAAATATGAAGGAAGCGATCGCTGTTGAAAAACGTATCATTGCTTTGGAAAAGGAAAACGCTCTTGAAGAAGGAAAATCCAAAAAGGTTACTTTCAAAGAGGATTCAAAAAAGAAAGCAGTTAAAGACCCATATGACATGGAAGGTTTACAAAATGTTTTGAAAACTATGTCCAATGAAATGGTGGAAATAAAAAAGTAGGTAGCTGAAATTTTTACTAAAAAACCATTTAGAAATTTTAGAAGAAATCATTCATCTGACCCTAAACCATCGAATGCTATATCCAATGCAGAATCAGATCTAGATGACGATGAAGATGAAGACACAGTTTTTTCATTGGAGGAAATGGAAGAAGATGAAACTGTTGAATTTCATGGAATGTGGAAGTTTATCTTGCCTAACTCTAATACTGAAAGAGAACAAGAAGCTCTCCTAGTAAATACTAGAAGTAAAAATGCAGCAAAGCCTGTTCAAACAAATCCAAAGAAGAAAAATTCAAGCCCTGTTACTAAAGACAAAGCTCCCATGAAGAAAACTCCAGTTGTGCCTACCCAAAATCAACCATCATCCTCTAATCCTCCCCCGTCATCTAAAATGTTAGTAGTTTCTGACTCTATGGATTACAACATTGTGGAAGACATGAAGAAGACTGGAGCAAATATTTCTTTATATGAACTTAGCAAGCTCAAACATCAACATAAGTTGTTACTTAAAGAGTTAAATGTAGTACCTTCTTCTCCTCTTCCAACTAGTGTATTATCCAAGGTAGCCAAAGGATCAAGTAAACCACCATTGGATAAAGTAGATGCTACTGATGTTGTTTTGATCGGAGGTAGGTCTAATTCTCTTGCTCCTCCTTTTCTCTTGACTTATGAGATATATAATAGAAATCTTCACAACTGCCTGATAGATTCAAGGGCTTCATCAAGCATAATGCCAGATCTATAATAGAAATCTGCATAACTGCCTGATAGATTCAGGAGCTTCATCAACATAATGCTAACCTCAGTTTGATCTAAATTAAACATTGAGCTCGAGAAATCTGCAGTCCATATTGTTCAATTAGATTGGACTAAAGTGCAAGTTTTAGGAGAGATTAATTCAATTACCATTATGTTATTAACTGATCCTAGAGTAGTTCAAAGATTTGATATATTGATTGCTGACATCCCTGAGTTTTATGGTTTAATTCTAAGCAGGGATTGGTCTGAGAAACTCCATGGTTACATTTCAACTGATTGGTCTCACATGTGGCTTCCCTATAAAGGGAAACCAAATCAAATCAAAATAGATCGGTAAAAATACATGACCCATAGAGTAATGGAGTTTGAACAAGAAAACCAACCTGTAGCTTTCAATAATAACATTCTCGAAAATTACTCAGCTGAGTCATTCTTTGGAAATTATAAAGCTCAACAATCGCCTTTTCCTGTTAATAGTATCGCATCGCAAATTGAAAATTCTCTCATACTGATACTTCAAGATGTGTTAGTGTTTGCTGATGAACTTGTAAATAAAACTGTAGACAAGCCTTTATTTTGGTCTTTATATTTTGATGGTTCAAAATCCAATGATGGTGCAGGATTAGGGTGTATTTTAGTTAGTCCAGAAGGGGAAAAAACTATGCTATCATGTAGACTAGAATTTGAGTGTACCAATAATACTGCAGAATATGAGGCATTGATTCAAGGGCTCTATAAAGCAATAGGCCTGAATATTCAATATCTGAAAGTATTTGGTGATTCTGAAATTGTCATCAAACAAGTAAGGAACATTATCTAATGTCTTTCAGGACATCTCAAACATTATCAATCCTCTGTTCAAGATCTTATAACTCTTTTTTCGGCATTCAACATTTCTCCTATTCCTAGATCTCAGAATGCAACAACTGATTTATTGGCTAATGTTGCTTCTAAGCTCCTTCCATCCGAGGATTATAGTCCAGATAGGTTTTCAATTGAATTAATATTTTGATCATCTATCCCAGAAAATGTCACCAATTGGCGGGTATTTAATCATGATGAAGACATCTTAAATTTCTTAACTTCTCAAAAGTCTTATGATGATCAGATTATCGATGAAAACGATCATGATCTTCAACTAAAACAAAGAATAAATGAGATTTTTTTTCCTAAATCTGTGGTCAAGTTAGAAGATCTCTATGATATCAAAGATAGATTCAAAAAGGTCACTAATGCAAAACTTCAAAGTTCTACTTTAAGGTTTGAATTAGTAAACCTTGACACTGAGGCAAAACCACAAAATGTCAATCTAGGACTTGAACTTGCATCAGAAGAAAGATTTGCTTTCATCAGATTATTAAACAAATACAAAAATGTTTTTGCTTGGAATTACGAAGATCTGAAAACTTATGATACTTATATCATTCAACACACAATTCCAATGATTTCTGATGAGAAACCTGTACAACAAAAGTTAAGGAAAATTCACCCAAATCTAGAAAGTCAAATCAAAGCAGAGTTGAATAAAATTTTGAAAGCTAAAATAATTTTCCAGGTCAGACATTCTAAATGGGTTTCAAACTTAGTACTTGTAAGGAAAAAGAATGGTGATATTAAGATTTGCATAGATTTTAGAAATCTCAATAAGGCATGTCAAATAGATAATTTCCCATTACCAACAATGGAGCAGATACTTCAATCAGTAGTTGGTTCAGAGTTAATGTCCTTTCTTGATGGTTTTTCAAGATACAATCAAATACTGGTCTATCCAGATGATAGACTAAAAACTACATTCAGAACTAAATGGGGAACATATGCTTATCAGAAAATGCCTTTTGGTTTGATAAATGTTGGAGCTACTTTCCAATGAGCCATGGATATAGCCTTCAAAGGTTTGATCAATAGGTTAGTTGTTGTTTACTTAGATGACATAACTGTCTTTTCCAAGAAAAGGGCCAATCGTCTCCATGATTTAAAACAGATCTTTGAACGATGTAAAAGGTATGGGATTTCTCTAAATCCCAAGAAATCATTCTTCGCTCTTAATGAAGGCAAACTCTTAGGGTTTATTGTATCCAAAGATGGCATATATATTGATCCTGATAGGATAAAAGAGATTTCTGATATTCCTTTGCCACATAACAAAAAATCAATGCAATCATTTTTGGGACAGATAAATTTTGTAAAAAGATTTGTTCCTGATTTGTCTCATATAGTCTTGCCTTTGCAAACTATGATTAAAAAAAAAATCAGTTTTCAAATGGGGACATAATGAAAAAGAGGCTTTTGAATCGATCAAACAAGCAATCATTAATGCTCCTGCATTGAATACTCCGAAATTTTCTAGTCATTTTATTTTGTATACTTTGGCCACTGAAACATCTTATGTTGTTGTCTTAACACAGATCAATGACCAACAAATAGAAGCACCTATATCCTTCTTCAGTTCTAACTTACAAGGTGCCGAACTCAACTATTCCGAAGTTGAAAAACAACTTCTTGCCGTGTTTAAATCTATCAAACACTTTAGACCATTCCTCCTAAAAACACACACAAAAGTAATAGTCTCATTCTCTGCAGTGAGGGAATTGCTAGTTCAAAGGGAAGTAGGAGAGAAGAGAGCTAATTAGGTAACAGCCTTACAAGAGTATGATATTGATATTAAACCAACAAAAATTGTGAGAGGACAAGGTTTTTGCAGGTTATTAGCAGGAGCTTCTAATATTCCAGAATATGAAGATTCAGATAATACTCTTCAAGTGAACAAGATAAGTATCATAAATTCTGAATCTCAGTATGCTGATATGATCTTTTATTTAAAAAATGGATATTCTCCCCGTAATTTCAGTGACAAAAACAAATGTGTTTGAAGATTAAAAGCAAAACACTTCAAAATCATTGATGATGTGTTATTTAGAAGAAATTGTGATTCAATTTTATAAAGATGCCTTGAAAAAACTGAAGCACAAAAGATTTTGCAGGAATTACATGATGGTCTAGTAGGTGGACATTTTGGAGGAGATACTACAGCTCACAAGATAATACATGTTAGATATTATTGGCCCACTTTGTTTAAAGATGGTCATGATTATGTCAGGAAATGCAAGATATGCCAAACTACTAGTGGGAGACAAAGGAAACCAACCTTTCCTTTACAACCAGTAAATGTTGAGCAACCATTTGAACTGTGGGGGCTTGATATCATAGGAGAGATTGTTCCACATTCTTCCAACAACATAGATACATCCTTACAACCACAAATTACTTTACAAAGTGGGTAGAAGCAATTCCATTAAAGGTAGTCAATTCTGATGCAACCAATGAATTCATTGATCAATTCATCATTACTAGGTTTGGTGTACCTAATACCCTTATTTTTGATAATGCATCTTACTTTTTCTGGGAGTAGTATAGTTGAATTTGCTCTTAAGAGAGGTTTTAAATTAAAATATTATGCAAATTACTATCCTCAAGGTAATGGTTTGGCAGAGTCAACCAATAATAATCTCATTAAGATTATTAAAAGAACTGTTTATCAAAATAAAAAGAATTGGCATAAATCTTTAATATTTGCATTATGGGCAGATCGCATAACTCAGAAGGCCTCAATAGGTACTTATCCTTTTAACTTAGTATATGGGAAAGAGGCTGTAATACCTTCCAACTTAGCACCCCCATCTCTAGCCCTAGTACAACTTATTGAAGAAAATCCTTCTTCCTCTATTCAATTAAGATTTGATCAAATCCTAAAATTGGAAGAAGAAAGGGAGAAAGCCAAAATCCCTCATGCTAAACATCAACAAGTCATTAAATCTTCTTTTGATGCAAGTTCTACTAGCTCAAAAACATTACAAATTGGTGATCTCGTATTGAAATGGGACAAAGCACATGAAGACAAAGGTAAACATACCAAATTTCAAAAGATGTGGCTTGGACTGTTTCAAATCATTGAGAAGTTAGGCTCATCAACGTTCGTACTGCAAGATTTATCAAGAAAGAGAGATTCTCTTCCTGTGAATGGGCTTATCTTAAAGAAATTATTTTCTTAAGAAGGTAACCCCTTCTTACCTGTAAATATTATTTATGCAAGGTTGTTTATTTTGGAAAATAATGTTGTAAATAGTCTTCCATTGGCCTTTTACTATTGAAAATCTCTTTAAGAAAATATTGTGAATACTTGCTTTCAATAAGTAGAAACTTTTAAGGAAATGATTATAGTTTTGGAAAGTTGAATAAAACATGAAACTCTGAGAACCTCTTTAAAGTTTGTAAAATATTCCAAAACCTTGAAAATACTTTAAATCATTCTAAGTTTTATAAAATTAAGCGAAGTTATTTGTAAAAAGTAAAGACTTTTCCAAATTTGGTATTTACAACTCTAAAAAATTGTCATCCATAAACTCTTAAGGAGAAAATCATTCACCCCATCCACTAAGTTTATGATTTTTCAGTGTGTAATTCTAAAATATGTATGATATAAAAGATAAGAGGTCTCATCATGAGCCTACTTACCATGATCATAGGGAACTAATTAAACTGACATTACCAATACTGCATATCAAAACAGGGTAATGACTTATAATCATAAGACAAGGGGTCTCATCACGAGCTAACTTGTTTAGTTCAATTAAAACCAGCGAATGACATTGTTATAAGCTGGCTACCAAACTAGGACAATGGCTTTTTATCTTAAAAAATTAAAAGAATATAAAATTAAAAAAATATATGTAAACATATCTTTATGAGTTTATCTTTCAAAAGTTATACTTTTAGATGGATGGGACAATGAATGATTTATGATCAAAAGGTAACCCTGTCGAGACTATAGATGTTTGTTGGCAGCAGAGGCACTACCTGTGACAAAAGAGTACATTTAAAAAGCTAAGTTGGAGGAGCCCCCTACTTTATATTTATCAACCAATCAAAGCTTGAAGAAACCCAAAATGTTTTTATTTTTAAAGGATTGTAAAAGAAATTACAAAAAATTGTCATTTTATTTAGAGTTATTTTTTTTATTTAACTATTCTTAGATAGTTTTCTTTGCCCTCAATTGTTTCCAATTAAGAAAGTTTTAGATATCACATTATTTTTCAGAGATAACTGTTTCTCCCAGTGAATCGCCAATTGTTGTACTATACAACAACCCTCCCCATTTCAAAAATTTTCATATAAAACTTTAATAAGAAATGGGTCCCCTTCTAGAATATAAATAAAATCAATAAAACATTTGAAAATAATTTTTTATAATAGGTTATATAAAATTTACTTTTAAGATAGGTTAAATCGCAATTTGCAAATCTATCAAACACATGAAAGTCCTCTTGATACAGACCGATCTGATTTGAATTATAATAAAACCTTATCATAAATCTTTATCGAAGGAAAACAATTGTAAAAGGAAATATGTCACATCGCACACATCCTTTATTTCAATAGTGCACTTAAAGTGTTCCATTGAGATCCGTCGATGCGATAACTCTATCGGAAATCGCATATCGCTACTCATCAAGAAGTCATCCCAAGTGTTCCAAAAAAAACCTCCGATGCAATAAGCCGATCGCAATCGTACATCACTAAAATCATAAAACACGACCCAAAAGCCCATTTGAAATCTTTCGATGCGATTTCATTATCGTGTAGCGCACTTTTGATAAAGGCAAAACATGAAGTATTACAAACATGTGCGGCTTAAAGTTATAAGTCAATTATAAATAAAATTTAAACGATTTATCAATTTTAAAGCATGCCACCTCCCCATGCCAGCTCACCACTGATTGCAATCGCAACCATTCAAAGGAACCATTTAAGCATGGCACTTGTAACTCCCGACCTGCGATATGCGATTATCGCTAATCGCCGATCGGGAAGTCACGATACCCATTGTAAAAAGGACTGTTATAAATTTGCGATGCGACATATCCTCACGACATTAAAGTTTCACGTTGGAAGTTACAGGGAAATCATTAATAAGTAGTTATGGTTGAATCCTTCAAGAAATTCATTCGTGGTGGCTTAACATATCATAGATCCGTAACATCTATTATGCTTAATTGTTGTTAGTCCTGTGCACTGTGTATTAGCTTTGAACAAGTTTTCCACTGTTACGTTGTTCTGTTTCATTTTGCAAAGCGAATCTAAAATCATCAGTCCAACAAAAATTTCTAAGAAATCTTGGAAAGCAAAAGTCCCCGTCATAGCGAAAGACGAACCAGCAAATTTGGTACTGATAGCTGATACTATCTGTTCAGGCCTTGGCAATACTTCATGGGAGGGCATATATAATTTACTCGAAGTTGAGGATCCAACCGAAATTGAAGGAGCAACAACTAGTTCAATTCATAAATCAAAAAATACTCGGAACGATTTAGCCAGCTCCTTCCTCCACAAAATAATAGCCCATGCGAAAGCGTTACCATACAATGACTTGATGAGATGGGTAATAGAGAGTATCAACATAACCGACAGAGCATTCTATACAGTCAATGGAAGGATGTTTGGGACATTCAGGGCAAAAGATATCAAGAAGATGTATCATTTTCCAGACCCCCAGAAACATTACAACAAAGCATTTTAGAAGCTTTTGCCAAGGAGAACGATGAACAGTCAGACCCTATCAAGCAATGGAGACATTTCCCAAACAAACATAAGCATGAATCCTCTAGTATGTACTCCGTAGAATCCTTAGCATCTCCCTATTGCTATGCTGGTGCTATGATATGTAGACTCTTTGGAGTCTCTGATTCGGCTAGGTTTTCCATAGAAATGGTGCCTTTAATGGAAGAAGAAATCCACTCTTATATCATGGATTGGACAACCATTTTATCAGATAAAATAGCCAACCAAATCCCTGATTATAGAAGAAATAGGTTTGTAACTACCCAAATAATACCCCCATTCTAAATGAGCGCCTACATCATGGATACCATCTGTTTCAATTCTGACTACCCCATTCTAGGTTGGAAATGGACTCCTCAAGACCCAACTCCTTTTCACATTTATCATAAGTATTTGTGGAAGGCCCATTATAAAGATCATATATATAGAATTTGCCATGGTTTTGTTTTACTCGTCTATCAGGCCATATTCAACAAACCTGCTATACAACAACCCTCCCCATTTAAAAAAAAATCATATAAAACTTTAATAAGAAATGGTTCCCCTTTTAGAATATAAATAAAATCAATAAAATGTTTGAAAATAAATTTTTATAATAGGTTATATAAAATTTGCTTTTAGGATAGGTTAAATCACAATTTGCAAATCTATCAAACCCATGAAAGTCCTCTTGATAAGGACCGATCCGATTTGAAATATAATAAAACCTTATCATAAAGCTTTTATCGAAGGAAAACAATGATAAAAGGAAATATGTCGCATCGCGCACATCCTTTATTTCAATAGTGCACATAAAGTGTTCCATTTAGATCCGTCGATGTGATAGCTCTATCGGAAATCACATATTGCTACTCATCAAAAAGTCGTCCCAAGTGTTCCAAAAAAAACCTTTGATGCGATAAGATGATTGCAATCGCGTATCTCTAAAATCATAGAAAATGTCCCAAAAGCCCATTTGAAATCTTCCAATGCGATTTCATTATCGTGTAGCGTGCTTTCGGTAAAGGCAAAACATGAAGTATTACAAACATGTGCGGTTTAAAGTTATAAGTCAATTATAAAGAAAATTTAAACGATTTATCAATTTTAAAGCATGTCGCCTCCCCATGCCAGCTCACCACTGATCGCAATCGCAACCATGCAAAGGAACCATTTAAGCATGACACTTGTAACTCCCGATCTGCGATATGTGATTATCGTTAATTGCCGATCGGGAAGTCACGATACCCTTTCTAAAAAGGGTTGTTATAAATTTGCGATGCGACATATCATCACAACATTAAAGTTTCACGTTGGAAGTTACAGGGAAATCATTAATAAGTAGTTATGGTTGAATCCTTCAAGAAATTCATTCGTGGTGGCTTAACATATCATAGATCCGTAACATCTATTACGCTTAATTGTTGTTAGTCTTGTGCGTTGTGTATTAGGTTTGAACAAGTTTTTCCACTGTTACATCCTTCTGTTTCATTTTAAAGAGAGAATCTGAAATCATCAGTCCAACAAAAATGTCTACGAAATCTCGGAAATCAAAAGTCCCCGTCATATCGAAAGACGAACCAACAAAGTTGGTATTGATAGCTGATACTATCTATTGAGGCCTTGTCAATACTTCATGGGAGGGCATATATAATTTACTCGACGCCGAGGATCCAATCGAAATTGAAGAAAGAGCAATGACTGGTTCAACTGATAAATCAGAAAATACTCTTAACAATTTAGCTAACTCCTTCCTCCACAAAATAGCAGCCTGTGCGAAAGCGTTACCATACAATGACCTGGTTAGATGGGTAATAAAGAGTATCAACATAACTAACAGAGCATTCTATACAGCCGATGGAAGGATGTTCGGGACATTCAGGGTAGAAGATATCAGGAAGATGTATCATTTGCAGGACCCCCGGAAACATTACAACAAAGCATTTTTAGAGGCTTTCGCCAAGGAGAATGATGTAGAGTCGACCCTATCAAGCAATGGAGACATTTCCCAAACAAACATAAGCATGAATCCTCTAGTATGTACTCCGTAGACTCCTTAGAATCTCCCTATTGCTATGTTGGTGCTATGATATGTAGACTCTTTAGAGTCTCTGATTCAGCTAGGTTTTCCATAGAAATGGTGTCGTTAATGGAAGCAGAAATCCACTCTTATATCATGGATTGGATAACCATTTTATCAGATAAAATAGCCAACGAAATCCTTGATTATAGAAGAAATAGGTTTGTAACTACCCGGATAATACCCCCATTCTATATGAGCTCCTACATCATGGATACCATCTGTTTCAGTTCTAACTACCCCATTCTAGGTTGGAAATGGACTCCTCAAGACCCAACTCCTATTCACATTTATCATAAGTATCTGTGGAAGGCCCATTATAAAGATCATATATATAGAATTTGCCATGGTTTTGTTTTACCTGTCCATCAGGCCATATTAAACAAACCTGCTCCTTGGTTATCCGATGAGGCCAACATTGACCTAACATCAATCGACGGTTAGTTTAGTGAAGAAAAGTTCACCTATGTCAGACTTTTTGGCAGCACCACAGATCCACATGTTATCCCCTTGTACATTCCTGATAAGCTATTGGCCAGAGAAATAGCTTACCAGATAACAGAAACAAGAATGTCCAGGAACCTCAAAGAGTCCAAGAAACAAATGTGGTTTTCATTTCCCCTTTGCTGTGGTACTTATTCATTGCATGATTTCAAACATGCAGAGAAAGAAGTGGAGAAGATAAAAATTCTAAAGTTAGTAGTCATTCCTAAGAGACAGTATGATCCAAAAGTAGTGGCTTACAACTTTAACACTTAGGTGAAACTTGCCAAATTTGAACATGAGAAATATGACTATGATGACTTGTTCTCTTCACCTGAGTCATTTTCATGGCTAAAACATCTAGCAAAGATCAAATTAGGAGCAGGGGGGGTAGGTAAGTTTATGCAGTTCAGGACACAGAGGTTACAAACACTGCCTCTGCATTTATTGAACACTACCCCTATGGTGCAACAAGAAGGCCACAATAAAGAACGAACTACTGAGAAGAGTCATGAAAAGGAGAAGAGTCCTGAAAAGGAGAAAAGTCTCAAAAAGGAATAGATAAATGAAAAGACCAGGGAGCTCCTAGATACCGATGTGCATATTGATTCCAGCTTAATCAAGGAATGGGAGTAGTTCGATCAAATGATCAATAATCAGAATGACTCCCAAAACATCATTATGCCAAAACTGCCTGCAACAGAGGAGCCTATTATTACTAATATTCCAATTGAAGGGGCAGTCGACACAGTTAATGCTCAACATGATATTGAAATAATTCCAGAAAACCCTTCCAAAGAGATTGTATTAAAAGTAGAGGAAATACCACCCCTAGATTTATTTTATAGTCCAAAGCATAGGGCTATGGTCAAAAGACAGAGGAAAAAGAGAAAAATTGACCAGGGACCATTCTTAACTCCTCAAGCTGAACTGATGAATGTGGTATGGAAAGACTCAGAAGTCAATCCTTTTGAGGGTTTAACCAAGTTATCTCAATATGCAGGTGCCTATACAACCGCTACAATGGACAAGGTTTCTGAAGCTAGCCAACTGATCAAGGAAAATGATCCAAGGATCACCCAACTTTAAGAGCAAACGATAGTGGAACAACAGAAGATCAGACAACTTGAGAAATAGCTTGTAGAGCAAAAATAACAGAATGAGCAACTAAAAGAACAGTTAAATCTGGAGAAACAAAAGATTGATCAGTAGGCTCTCAAGAAACAACAAAAGTTGTCTCAAGAAATCAACAAGCTTCAAGTGGCAATTCAGCAGGAAAAGAAGGCTAAAGAAGAACAAGTTGCACAATTGCAATCACAAGTAGAGAAATTCAAAGGTTATCTTAAGATTGGTGAATTCAAGAAAGAAGCCCTAGAAGTGACTAAAGCCTTATCTCGGCAACTAAATATCCTTTGCCATAAAATATCATTGGTTGACCCATTGTGCACTATCACTGCACCACTCATTGAACAAGCAGTTGACACCAGGCTAGAATTTGAAAATGCAGATGATAAGGTAGCAAAATTTATCTCTTTGCAAAGTTCAAAAGAAGGCATGGCTGCTAATCTTAAAAAATCCAAGAATCGTATAAAGAAACCTTGGTTTCGGAGTGAGAATCATAGTTAATAAAATCCGAAAGAGCTACTTCCAGAGCCAGGGCTACAATGAACAGTTTGATCGAGTTGGTAAATGATATCTTATATGGAACTAAATTGATCTCCGATTGCTCTCCAGGAAAGCTCCCGAAAGCAAAAACGCTAGAAGATCAATGGAGACAGTATCTAGCCAGTATAGAAGAACAAATCGATAAAGTGCAAAACTTGACTTGGGATGCATTTTGGTTTTTCCTAGTCAAGCCGCACAGCCAGCATATGGACACCAAATGCCTTGCTGACGTTGTCAATCTCATGGTTCCCGAACTTTCAGATGCTATGTACACAACTCATCTACATTCTAGGCTGAATCATCCTCTAGAAATTCAGCAAATGCTCTCAATTTGTTAGCTGCAAGTACAAAAGAAGAAGTAGATACAATGAATCAGTTAAAAGGCTATCGCATTGTTATTTTCATAAACCAAATCCCATATTTCCATATTTGCAGTTTCAACAGCTCAAAGAGATTTTTATTGATAGTTAGTTTTTATTTTTATTATTTAAACCCTTTCATATCTTTGAAGAGAGGGTCCTAATTTGCATAAAAAACTTGATTTGACAAGTTACACTTTTGTACTTCTGAATATATATTTTTTATCAGTAGTGGATCAAGGTTCTACATTTTTGTGAAGAAATTTTTCCAGACCTACACTTTTGTATCTCCTGGAAGTTATCTCAAATAAGAAAGTGGAATCGGAGTGTTATTTGCATTGGAAAGACTCAAATGCATGCGGTATTTCTATCACTGTTATTTTGTCTTGTTTCCTTATGTGATGAAGCATTCCTTTTAAAAGTTGCTATTGTTGATGTATGTATGCTCTTCAAAATAATTCTTTATCATGTCATTTCTAAAGATTTAGAATTGTTATACTTTAAGATATATGTCAGCAATATATATTGTTATGAATACGATATGTTTTATTTATAATTACTTTGTTTAATTTCTTAAACAAAGTAATCATTATATATAAGTGCATCTTTCTATTGATAAGTAAGCCATCTATATGATTACTTATCTGTTAGGAATAATAAACAATCGCATTGTTTATAGAATACTCGGGTTATATAAGTATATTTGTATATTTTTGAGTTGTAGGTTAAAGCACTTATCATCCTTATTATACATTATAAAACAATTATCCATCAAACCATTCATTATATGGGAAACCGGTCCCATAATATCTAGTCGGTGCTACCACACCAAACAAAAAAGGAGTTGTACTAAGGTCCAGATCGGGTGGTTATCCCCAATGTTGGTGTTAGGATTTTAGAGGCATCAACACTTTCCTATTTTGTCTCTACCATGCATGTGTTTAACATGGTATCAGAGCGGGCGTACTCCTGCCCTGCTTCAATTTGAGCCACTGGTTTTGTGTCATTTCTCTGTGTGTCACTTCTGCCCTCTACTCATCAGAATTGATACCTTACCCTCTCTGCTACTTAGAATTGTTATCAGTAACCGTTTCTCTTTTAGATTTTGCCTTGAAGAGCGATCTATCTAACCATTTGTGTGTTGGCCTGACAAAAACGCCTCTGTTGATTCTCTGAATGCTCAATGCTCATTGTGGTAGTTATGCACTCAAATAAGGCCTGGATTAACACCATTAGAGGAATCGATTTCATCCTGGGAAATTTTCATGGTTGACGTGGTTGGTATTTCTCGAGACTGTCTGCTAAAGTGACCTCCACCATAAAGATAAGATGTCACCATAGAAGCTTCATGTAATGCAGATGGGAAAAGGCACTGCTCAAATTGGTACTACCTCAGTCGAGGACCGTCCCATGGTATAAACACTCCTGCATACTACTCCGATACAATACTACGCTGGTATATAACGCTGTCCGATATAACCATATTGGAATCTTATTAACGTTGTCCCGAAATACCATATGTGATTTATTATGAGCATTTTTATACTGTGTGTTTAACATTAGTGGCATTTTATACTATGTGCCTCCCTCATATATCCGCTCCAACAGACTCAAATACTTCTCAGCTAATACACTCCATACTCCTGCAAAACAATTGTATATCTGATGTCTTAAACAACGCATCGGTCATACGTTGACTCCTTGATATTGTAAACAAATACTACAGCTGCCTGTAGTGTTACAAGGAACAATCCTTTGAAGATACTGGTATAGCGGCCGAATGTCAGAAGATTTTCCATCAGCGAGTTTAACACGATGGTTTCTAGATAGATACCTGAGAAATCGAATTTGAAAGGTGGTGGTGCCACTGCCTTCATACCAATCTGAATATGAAAAATGACAAAGTTTGTGGATGGCGTGTCTACTGTAATAAGAACGGTGTAGGGAAAACAAAAATGAGAAGAATTCAGAGGGCAACTCTGAACGGAGGCCTTTGAAGGAAAAGGAATGATAGAGATCAAACAAGTTCTTATAAACTATTCATTGAATCGAATCAAATCTCCACCTACTTGAACAGAAGTTCAAGTGTTATTTCATTAAGGATATCGTTGTGTGCATTATTAGTCTGAAAGAAACGATTGAAGGTATTATTTCTTCTTGGAGGTGTATTGTAAATGCATTATGCTATATGTATTTGGCAATATAGTTTGTCAATTTTTCTATGATACAGGGAAGTTCATTTGTTATTGAGAATAATCATATATCATATAGAAACTGGCTAGAAATATATCTTTGTTTCTACGGTTTGTTTGTCATAAATTCAAGTACATACTTGTTGATGTTAACATCTTCCATAGTTGCTAAGAAAGTTTGAATTCTTTGCTCACTTGCCTCTTGTCTGAAACATCTGGTTTATGATACAGGTTTGTTCACTTTAAAATAGAGGAAGCTGCAAACATAGCCATTGAGAATGTTAATGGGATGATGTTAGAGGGCAAGCAAGTATATGTGGGAAAGTTCATTAAAAGGAATGATAGGATTGGACTTTCTGCCGATAAAAAAAAAATAAAAAATCTAGAAGATGATTGTATTTGTGAAGCTGGAATGTAAAGTTGTTTTGCAAGTAGGCTCTAGAATTGACAAATTTCGTTTACAAAGAAAGTAGAAGACTATCTCTTCTTTTGCACAGTGTGAGTAGTTTGAGAAGTAAGTGCATTGAAGCAACGAATCATTTGCTGCATTGAAATTGGTATTGCGTTATCTGCTACAATGACTTGGTGATATTGGTATCCTGCTACTCATCTAATAGTTGCAGCTATTTATCATTTTATAGGTCAACTTGTAGTTGAAGATAGCATCACTTCTCCGATTATATTGGTTTGAAATGGATCGAATGGATGATGTATTGAAACCGCTAAATAATTTAATAGATTCCACTGTTGATGAGATGATTAAGATCAACAAAACCTCTCTTTCCAATATTAAAATTTGTCTCCAAAATGCACATGAGAATATTGAGTTTTCGTAGCTTGAGACAAAGCTACAACAACAAGAGCTACATCAAAATAGTCATCATTCTAAACCTGTTTTTGTTCAGAAGATTGAAACAGACTCCCATAAGCATCAAGACAATAGTGTTACAGTTGATTAAGATCCAGTGCCCAATAAAGCGATAGAGTTACATGCAGATGTAGAAGTTCAGTTTGCACTTCCCAAGCCCATCATCAGACTTTGGGAAGAGCTTGTCCACAACAAGCACAGAACTGGTCTTGGATATGACAAGGACATGTCCTTTCATATTCCATATTACTCAAAGCCCATTCAGTTTTAGATTGTTGGATTCCTTCATGACAGTTCACCTTCAACTGTTCCAGAATCTACTCGTCTTCCACAACAACAACAACAGATTGTGAAATGCCAACACTGTGACTGAGTTGGCCATATGAAAGATCACTTTTTTGATATTCATCCATGTAAGCACTGTCATAAAACTGGTCATTCTTCAAACAGATACTTCAGAAACAAACCTCCTGCAAGAACAAAGATTCATCTTGGATGGATCGCTTCTTGGCAATGGGCAACAACAACCAAGAAGATATTTCAGTCATATGTCCGAACTTGTTCTAGAGTATTGCACAGTCTTGCAGTTGAGTTTTATCCATCATCTCACCTTGTATCTGACAGAGGGGGAAATGATGGTCATCTACAAGCTTCAAAGTCACATCAAGTGAGCTTGAGCCACAACCTGCCATACCAGATTCAGAGTTGTAGCCAAAGACAAAGATGCGACTGAGCATGCCTTTAGTCAGTGATACCTCTTCAAAGAATTGGGGACACTTCCTCTAGCATAAGACTTCAACTTCTTGCCAGTTTCGGAAGATTTCCAGGAATTTCACTAAGCATTCCAGAGTTGTTGATCATACTTAAACCAACACAGGTTGAGACCTCCCTTTTCATGTTGAGGTTCTCCCTTTTATGCGGGGTGAGACCTCCCTTTATTGGTTGAATGTTTTCCTCTTCAAAACATCAAGAGCACTTCCTCTAGCAGAAGACCTGAGCTTCATGCCAAACTTGGAAGAGTTCTGGGAACTGCACTAAGCGTTCCAGTGTTGGTGGTCATCCTTAAAACACTACCCTTTATACCAACATTTTAGAGAGCACATTCAGCCTAGTGCTACCATGCATTTTTTCACATTTTGTATTACAACTTTCTTCTTGGACTCATACATAACCCTTCGGATTAAGGGGGGGAATGTTGGACACCTAATCTTCTATGGGTTGGTGTAGAATGTGAACAGCCATGAGAGTCCAAGAGACCTTGGGATGTGGAACCCAACGGTTGCACGAATGTACTATAAATGTATATCATTGTCAATAATAAATGTAATCTCTCATGTTTATCTTTCCTATTTTGTCTCTACCATGTGTGTGTTTAACAGTGGTTAACATTCTTTAAGGGTTCAAAATGTTATGATAACATTATTTGATGGATAGGTAGCAATTCCTTTTTAAGAGAGAGTGACCTATTCTATGATTGTACATTTGTAGATATTAGGTTTAGTTGATTTCTAGTGGTAGTTTATTGGTGTTGGTGAAAACACTTTCCTCATAAATATGGAGTACTACCTTTTAGAGTTACTTTGAAAGTGTTTACGCGATGTTTGGGGATGCTTCTAGAGATAAGGGCTACATGGTCTCTAGTTAGCCCTTTGATATATCATGATGTATTTAGACATTCGAGGTGGCTTTCTCTGTGGTCGCTTGACATTAATTGGATGATCGCATATAAATATTCTTTGGAGAATTTCATACAACTTGGGACATTCTTCATGTCAACTATGCGAAGATCAACTACTTTCCTAAGAGGATGCCATACATTAAAGGAGCATTTGGCATTCCAAAGCAAGATGATGACCCCTATACAACATGGGATAGATTGGATGCTTTAATGGAGGTACGGAGTTCATTTGGAGACACCTAAGTTGCGACAATGTTCATGCATGGGAGTGGACTTGTTGACAAGCAGAAAAATTCATCCTCAAACAAAGGATTATCACTTGATCAAGGCCCCAATTAGGCCTATAATTAGTTGGTAGGTGATGTCCACAAGTATGTGTTGATTTTGGGTAGCATCGGATGTGCTATAACTCCAAAATTTTGTGGAGGGGCTAGAATACATGAGATCTCCAAGACCCATAAATCGTTTGGAGAAATTCCACCCGGATTGTGAGTTATTAAATTAATTAATGTTTTTAATGGGGTTCCTAAGTCTAAACTTAGGGAAATAAGAATATTAATGGGCATTAATAAAATATGGGTGAGAAGCATCTAAGAGACGAGGATCAAGTCTGTTTTGATCTTAGCTGTTTCTTAGGGACTTAATCTCGATCATTGATTCATCAAAAAGAAAAGTATAAGAGGAGGCTTGAGGATCAGTTGGAGATACACCAAGTTGATTAGTCAGTTCAATATTTCTGGGGCGAGGTTAGCTGATTAAATTTAACAAGTGATCTGAGTTTCAGTGAGAGGGGCAGAAGCAAAGATTTGGATCAGAAAGGAGTTCCGAGCCAAAGAGTACGTAGTAGAGAGGCAACAATAGCATCAAAGAGGAAGCGCAGAGGCCTACGTAGCCCAGGAGGAGCTCACGCAGTCCAAAAGGGTCTCTTGTAGTGGCAGTGCATAGTGTTCGTTAGAAGTTTGAGATTTTGTTGGAGAAGCAAGGTTCTGAGCTGGGAGGGTTGAAGAACAGTCTTCCTCCAACAAATCGATCCAGCAGAAAGGGTGACACAGTCTTCTAGAGGCAAGACGTTGGCCCACGCAATGATTACGTAAGGATTTCACAATGTTTGCCAACAGTCAGGTCACTCATTGGATCAACTGTGACTTGGAGAACGAGATAAACCCTCCTATGTATTTATAGCTACCGAGATTTCTCTGAAAGGTTATCCGGTGTGAGAGGCAACCTATTGTACTCAGATTTTGCTTACTTAATAATACAAACCCTCTATTTAGTGCATTAGGTTTCCCACATTGAGTTTTTTCTGGGGACATGTTGTCCAAAAATAATGGTGTACCTTGTGTGCTTGTCTCATATATTGTTTCAGTTTATGATATGTATGTCAGTGTAGTCTGCAGTAGTGTTTTTCATCACTATTTATAAATTAAATAACTTGTTGAATGTAATAACAAGTAGGAGATGTTAAATCAGTGACTGCAGTAAGATTTTTGTTTGTAAAGATTCATAAATTTTCACATGGTATCGAAGCATTGTAAATCATAGGACACTGAAGCCATCATCCAGAAGATCCAACAAATCTGCTGTAGAGAGGCAGTTGTCCTGAGTGAAAACATTGTTCTAGAGCCAAAGAACGCAGAGGAAGGGTGATGCATTGCAGAAAAGGTGACACAGAGGCTCACACAGTACCTATGTTAGAATTTTGAGCCAGGAGAGGATGACGAAGTAGATGGGAGGAGCCCACGTAGTGATTGCGTTAGTTTTTTGAGCTAGGATAGAAGCAAAGAGGGTTAGATCAAGCTCACACAGAGCCACCTCATCCTTCTGGAGCAGGAAGGAGTGATGCAGTGGCTAGGAAGAGCTGATCTAGCTCATGTAGTGATTGCGCAGAGTCGGAGGAGCTTAGATTTTTCAGTTGCTAGAGCAGAAGGAGTAGTGCAGATCAGAATTGAGGTGCCAGTGGGACGTTGTTGTTGTTGTAGAACAATGTTTGTGGAGATGAAACCAAGGTAGAGGGAGTCACTACCTTAACATATTTTTTTTCCAAAGAAATCTAGATCTGGGTTGCTGAGTAGCAACAAAGGAGGATTGGGAAGGGGTGATTCGACATTATTTGGCAGGAGGATTTTCGTGAAGGAAATCAGGACTCAGAGGAAGTCTAAAAAGAACTTGTTCCTTAGAGGATTTCTAGCGCCAAAGAAGTCCAGATATGAGTCTTGCTGGGGCAACAAAAAGAGAGGGAGAAGAGAACTTGCTCTATACTTGTTTGAGAAGAGATGACAATCAATGGACTGAGAGATTAGGACAGATTGGATGGAGCATCCAACTTTGTCATTTGGAAGGCTAGGATCCTGGTAGTCTTGGACAAGAACCATATCAAGGAATATGCTTGAAAGTAGTTGTTGTTCCGGTCGATGATGATCCTCTCAAGAAATACAAGGAGGCTCAAGCAAAGGTGAAGTGCATGATCTTGGACGAGGTCAAGGATCATGTGGTCCCACATATTGCTGACAAGGAAACAACAAGGGAAATGTGGGGGGCCTTGAGCACCTTGTATGAGGGAACTTCGGTCCAACGGAAGATATTGCTGGAAAATCAACTAAGACAGTATCAGATGTAGAAGGGAGAAGAAATTGATCCCTTCCTTCTCAAGTTACAGGGGTTTCGAGACCAGTTGAATTTCGTAGGGTCTACACCATATCTTGAGTTCATGGTCAGGCCTGCCCTGAATGTAGCCACTGAAGACTGGGAGACCTTTTTCTAGAGCATTTTTGGCAGGGCTTCTCTCTCCAATTGGGAGGAGATGTGGTTATCTCTTCGACAGGAGGAGATCAGGTGGTTAACTAAGGTGGGAAGTAGCAATAAAGGAGCCAGAGCCAAGAAGGAGGAGGAGGAGGAGGACGTAACTCTCGCATCATTAGGACAACAAGGGAAGCAAAAGAGGAAGAAAAAGGATATATCCAAAGTCAGATGCTTCAGGTGTGGGGAACTGGGACATTTCGCCACTCAGTGCCCTCGGAAGAAGGGAAAGGAAGAGAAGTATAACTCGAAGGTTGCTCCAATGAAAGATGATAAGGAGGACGATGATGAGGATTGTGCCATGAGTGCTCATGCACCTCTAGAGAAGAGGTGGGGTAATACTGAGTTGTAGTCAAGAGGACTACATGGGGGTAGGATCCTTGAGGTGCCAAAACTCTTGGATCACATATGGATACAAGAGCCCTTAATGATAGTAGAAGATTGATGAGAGTTAGTTGGTGCAAGGGGAGATGGAGCAACAGGGTAGAGCTAGAGTGCTAGAGTCTAAAGTAGCACAATGGAGGTTGTAGTAGTGCGAGAGGCACAGAGAAAATTGCAGCAACATAGTAGCAACAGAGGGTCAGCACAGATTAGCAACAGAGGTAGCTTCAACATCATGAGGCATCTAGACTGGCCAACATGTCATATTTTGGGTGGCTTTTCAGTTGCTTACTTGTCAGGAATTGAGTTGTAGTGCAACAGTTTACAGTGGCAGTGCTATGGGCAACATGATGCAGCATATTGAGAGGGAGCTACAGTATAGACACAACAGTGACAATGGTAGTGTCATGGGCAACAATACAGGTTGCAGCAGTGCAATGGATGAAGGGTAGCAGGCCAAGCATCAGCAGCACAAAGGACCGATGTCGTGGATCAGTGTGATGCTTCTATTGGGAAGTAATGCTAGAGCACATTCATCGCTAAGATGGAGTATTGATTTTGGGTAGCATTGGATGTGATATAGCTCCGAAATTTTGTGGAGGGGCTAGAATACATGAGATCTCCAAGACCCATAAATCGTTTGTAGAAATTCACCCAGATTGTGAGTTATTAAAATAATTAATATTTTTAATGGGGTTCCTAAGTCTAAAATAGAAAAATAAAAATATTAATGGGTATTTATTAAATATGGGTGAGAAGCTTCTAAGAGAGGAGGATCAAGTTTGTTTTGATCTTAGCCATTAATTAGGGACTTAATCTCAATCATTGATTCAACAACAAGAAAAGTATAAGAGGATGCTTTAGGATCAGTTGGAGATACACCAAGTTGATCAGCCAGTTCGATTTTTCTGGGGCGAGGTTTGCTGAGAAAATCGAACAAGTGATTTGAGTTGCAGTGAGAGGGGAAAAAACAGAGATTTGGATAGGAAATGATTTCTGAGCCAAATAGTACGTAGTAGAGAGGCAACAGTAGCATCAGAGAGGTAGTACAGAGGCCTACGCAGCCTAGGAGTGTCTCACACAGAGCTGATGCAGGCCAAGAGGGTCTCTTGCAGTGGCAGTGCAAATTATTCACCAAAAGTCGAAGATTTTGCTAGAGAAGCGAGGTTTTGAGCTGGGAGGGTTGAAAAACAGTCTTCCTCCAACAAATCGATCTAGCAAAATGGGTGACGTAGTCTTCTAGAGGCAAGATGTTGGCCCACACAGTGATTGCGCAGGGATTTCGTAGTGTTTGTCGGGAGTCGGTTCACTCATTGGATCAATTGTGACTTGGAGAATGAGGTAGACCCTCATATGTATTTCTAGCTGCTAGATTTCTCTGAAAGGTTAGCCGACGTGAGAGGCAACCTGCTGTACTCAGATTCTGCTTGCTTAATTATACAAATCCTCTATCTGCTGCGTCAATTCTCCTGCATTGGGGTTTTTAGGGATGTGTTATCCAAAAATAACGGTGTCCCTTATGTGTCTGTCTCATATATTGTTTCAGTTTATGATTTGTATATTAGTGTAGTTTGTAGTAGTGTTTTTCATCACTATTTATAAATTAAATAACTTGTTGAATGTAATAACAAGTAGGAGATGCTAAACTAGTGACTGCAGGATGATTTCTGTTTGTAAAGATTCGGAAATTTTCACAGTATGTGGGCCTGATTTCCATTGATTCTATTTCTCTTTGAAAGGAAACTTTCGTTGAAGCTTTCCTAAATCTGAAATGCAATTTAATATATTTAACTAAAACAAGACAAGCTAATCTATCTATATCTACTTTCTATTCTAAATCTAACTATCCAATTACGAGAGAGAAGTAGTTCTAACTACCCCAATTAGGAGCACATATAATGATAAGAACTAAACATGAGATCTAAGATGAGTTATCAAGCTACTTGAAATAATTCTTATAAGTTAATAAAAATTAAATTAGTACATATAAAGAGTTAACTCAATAAATAGTTATCAATATAACATAAATACATATTCTCATAATTAATAATTAGTTGAGAAATTCATACAACTCATGAGAAGATAGCGTATCATGAATCTAAACAAATACAAATATGCATATAGTGAAACATATACAAATTTCTACTTATTGGTAACATAATCAATCAAAATAGAACAATGTTTTCCATTATAATAAAAAAAAATGATAATAATATTAAATTCGATTGCAATTCGTCCATCTCCGGGTCTTCCATCTAATCTTCGCGCCTTGACAATAGTGCAAAGTCTTGAGTATATATCTTCTGACCCCCTTATGATTGTAAATTGAGAAGAAAATCCACAATAGCAAAAACTCTTCTTTCTTTGGTTTAGCCCCCATCCTAAGTCTTCAATTATTTTCCTCTTCTTGAGAAAAATTCCTATGTTTGAATTCCAAAATTTTCAACCCCAACCATTACTCTAAAGTAGTGTCTCTTTTTATAATGAATAAGATGTTTTTCTTAAACATTTTTTTTCACCCAAAAATGACTTGGAAATTTATTAAATTAATTTGAAAGAGCCATGTATTAAAAATGAACACAATTTTTAAATAATTGTGTTATCAATTCTTTTTCTTTTTTCAATTCAAAATTTAGATCTGAATTTAAATTCCTCTAGTTGATAACAATCCTCCACATAAACTCCGTGATACTTTAAATATATTTCACAATAAAAATAAATTCATTAATTATAGGCACAAAATAATTAAGTTAAGCAATCACTAATTAATATAAAATAAAATGTGAAGGAAGAAAATAATGGATGAATATATTATTTTTTTTAGTTCATTTTCTTTGGGATTTATTTATTTATTTTCTAAGAGTAATTTTAAAAATATATTCTATATCAACCAAAATATGTTTAGCAAGATTTGCCAAATATTTTATTTTTATTTTTAGAACTTTAGTTTATTTTTTTTTACAACTTTAGTTTTTATTCTTTAATAATAATTAGAAAATTTTCTATTGTAAAACCCAAAATATATTTTAAAGATGGACAAGCTATTTTAATTTATTATTATTATTATTTTAAATATTCACAACATCCTAATATGAGTAATAAATATTTATTATTGTATGTACATCTATACAACAAAATAATTAATAAAAGGAGAATAAATTATTAACAAGGGATAATTTTACTCCCCCATGCGACAATTGTCATGAATTCAATATGGTAGCTTGCGGGCATTGAGAAGCTGCCCAGAGAACATTCTCAAGGTTTTGTTTGATATAACACTATGAATGATGGCCGAGACAACAATTTGTAATTGTAGGGCAAAGAAATTTGGTGTCGTCGAAAGTGGAATTGGTCGTGACTCCATGAGTCTTCTTGAAGCCACAAGCTAGATATATGATGGGCGAGAGGCTCACATTGCTTGTCGTTGGATAGACATAAGCCGTGTTCTGGAGCCGGTTGAAATAACACCCATAGTTTGGGATCCTGGAGCGTTTTTTATTTGGGTTTACTGCGTGAAGGGAGTTCTCTTGTATTTCAACTTCCTACCTCGACAAGGATTTAAATGGGAAGTAGATTGGGCTTCATTTTGGGTGGTCTTCTAGTTCTAAACGAATTTTTCACAGGTAATTCATTCCTTATCTACATTCCTTAGTAGCATAATCCGATTTTCAACTAATGCTTGGACTGTTCTTCCCCTCTACTCAGTTGAATTGCTAGTTTTTGCTTCCTATCATGATCTGTGAGGGGTTGTAATCTCCATTGTCACTCCCCTGTGGGAGAATTATGATGTTTTCTATTGGGATTATAGGTGGCTTAATGTGAGTTTTGTTGAAAGTTTTATCGTCACTCAATTCAATGTAATATCGACCCTGGTGGAGCTTGAGGAGGAAGCACAGGGATTTTTGCACTTCATATACAATCCTTTGTTGGGAGTTGGAAAGATTAACTCTCTTATAAATCTTGGGTTGGGCTAGTTGGGAGTTCCTATTTGCTTTTACTGGGTGGGTATTTTTGTTTTCAATTATAGATAGGATATCCTTGAGTCATCCATTCTCGGGCAGCGAGGTTTGCCCCGCCGAGGGGATGACCAACAGGGCAGAAGAGGAAGAAGATTGGGCGACCTGGAGGAGGATGATGAGCTTGAATTGCCTTGAAGAGGCTCACCCAGGCAAGTTGAGTTCCAACATCCATTTGATTATATTAAAGCCCAAATTCGCCTTGTTTAAGCCTCGATGGATCAACTTGCTCAAGTTTGTCAGATAGACCACAATGAAATGATCAACTTCTTTTCCGATATTCCGCACAACTAGGGGTGTATTTTGGACCATCAAGCATGTCTGCAAATAAATCAACAATGAATGCATGATCAAATGGATGCTTTCGAAGGATGAATGGCGCACATGGAATCACATATCCATGATGTCTTTCATAACCCAGCTGAGGGAGGTAATGATGCTCATGCCCTAAATGAAAGAAATTTGTAATGAGGTAAGTGAAATATTTTCTGATTTTGGTTAAGTTTTGTGCGTGATGGGCTCTTGATATGAAGCTAGCTAGTTTTGTTTAGTTACTCTCAATTCTCTTTTGTATATGTCTAATGGCCAACAAATCCGGTTAGAGTGAGTCCTTGCTTTCTTGGTTTTTGCTCTCCTCACGATGTATCATTCTCCTGATTTAATAGAAAAATGTTAACTTACAAAAAAAAGGTTTCAAACTAATAAAATTAACAAATAAAACTATGAAAAATAACAAGTATGACAATTGAAACATAAAGGCTTTTCTTCATTAAAAATAATTTATTTTTAAAAATAAAAATAAAAATATCTAACATTTTTTTAAGAATGCATGCTAAGAATTAAAACATATTTTGTCCACGGGGTCTTGGATAGACGGTGATAGGTTGCTCTGTTAAGGCCCTCCTTGATGTGAAGTCACTGGTTCAATTCCCCGCCCCAATCGGGGTGATATATTGGGCATGATGAAGATGTAGTCCTGCCAAGTTGACAAAAAAAACATGTTTCATCCATGGGGTGAGTATAATTATCACTTTACCAAGCCTTTGTCAATTAAAATGAGTTCATGAATATTGAAAACCAAAAGCAATGTGTTTTAAGAGAAAAAATAATCAAATCCATCAGAAAGAAAAATAGTACAAAAAATCATTTTTAACGATAGAAACTTTGTAGAAAATGGTGCTTCTCTCAAATCAAATGTCAATTATTTTTTTCAAGGGAAAAAACTCGTAATTTTATTCAAATTAGAAAAACAAACAAAATTACGTAACTGCCTTCACTAAGAAGAACCTCTCGAATTATGTGCATTAAAAAAAAAGAACAATAGAAACTTGTGAATTTAGGTGTGACAATAATCACTTAATTTCTCTTTCTTGCCTTTCTATTTGAGGACCTTCTACTAGCCCCCTGTGTTGGGGTCAACTAGAACCATTTCCAAATTGCTTTTTGTGATCTTTGGTGGTAATTCTTTGTCTGAATCTGAACTTTTGGAAACATGAACTCTCTTTGTGCCCACTTTCCCATTCTCTTTGTGTACCAGATTTTCTATTGTTTCGGTTCATGGATCGCTTATGATTCTATAACATTTTGCTTGTGGGTTGCATTGTCATTCTAGATCGAAGCATCCCCTTCTTCTTAGTTTGGAGGGTTCTCTGGGATTTCTTCTTCATCTTCCTCTGTGAGGTAGGAATCGAGAGGTTGTCATCCTTTTGTTTTGTGGGCCTACCCCTTTTTCTTTTTTGGGTTCTTTTTTGCCTGCGAGCATGTGTTCTGCAAGTGTCTTGTTTAGTAACATGATCTACATCTAAATATCTTATTTTTATAATCCAAAATTTTGGCCCACTTGAAGTTTTTATGTTTATATTGAATGTGATCAAGTAGACCTTTACTTAGGTTTATTTCTGCATAGATTTTGGTGAAGGTAAATAACCCTTTATCCATTCTCTTGAGATCCTTCTTTTCGAATGACCCCTAGTTTCCCAATTTCGTCAAGAACCTTGTGATGCTAGAAAGGAAGGGGAATATTTCGTAGTCTCACCCATACTGGCATTGTTGATACCACCATTGTTGTGGCATCAAAATAACGGAACTAGGGGGTAATGAAGAGCCCTACATTTTTCCAAAGCCAGGGCCCTTCTTTCAATGCTCTCTCCACATTTTCTTGGGTATCTAATTGAACAATAAAGAAACCTTTTGAGAAAATATATATGCCATAGTTTTTGGTCCACGTTGTAAAAACCCACTGATGCAAAGCATCAGATCTATGCCAAAAACCATTGGATCTACAAATAACTGCCCTGGATTGAAAAACAAAAGAAATTTGATTTACCTTTGTTAGGTTTACCTCCATGGTTGGAGCTTGTTGCTACTACTCAACAATGCAAGGTCCAATATTGTATTTTGGTAGATTCAATGGATTAGAACCTTTGCCTCGCGTTGCATCCTTCTAAGAAATAGAGCCTCATGGGTCTATGGCTCCCAAGCACCCCCTCGTAGCCTTAGATTCAATCCAATGGTGGGATTTCTTAAGATGTTGTAACCTTTCAGTTGAAAATGATCCTGTAGCTGCTTCCCTTCATGAAGGGGATGACGTGTATCTACAAGATAACCCAACCATCTCTCTATCTACTTCTTTAGATTCAACACATAATCCAAATCTGAAATCCAAAAAAGGAAGGAATTTCCATTAAGGGTTTTAATCAAGAGTTGAAAGTCCTCCCCTTATTTCAATTCTTCAGACCCTTCACCCAGCCCAACTTGAGTATTGCATCAAGTTTTTTTCTTGTAGATTTGCATCATTCAGATAATTGCGCAAATTATGTAAAACTAGATCAGGCCTTACAACCCAAGAAGACCAAAGAAGTGAACAAAAATTGACTACTTCTAAAACAACTTTAAGCATTCACTCAAAAATCATGTTTGATAGTTCATGAGATATGATATCATATGCCACATGCATATCATACATCTGAACAATCATATTGTGCAACAATTTTGCTTTACAGCCACAACTTGTGCTTCTTTCTCCTTTTGCACCTGCAAAGCCCTTGATTCAAATCCTTCTAGGGTCTTCACCATGAAATTTTTTTCCTAATCGTCTGGAAAGTTCACACTCATTCTCTATCACACAATGATAGGCTTTATCGATGGCCTCATAATCTAGTGGATCTCCCATGGATTACAGAATGAATATTGTATGAACAATGTTGGAAATGACCATCATTTTAGCCATGAGTTTCAGTTCCTAGAGCATTGGCATCTCTTTAAGTAGAGCCTTTCCATGAGGTTCATTCACTTCGAAATCCACTTTAATGGTGTTCAAAAGGGAGGGTTTGGAGCTCAACACCAATGGATTCCATAGGGGCCTCATGGTCAGAACATAAGAAAGAAACAAGTGAACCTTTGAATCGACTTCCTTGACTATAGTACAAAAATATCAATGTGTGCCCAATAGATTCAAACCCTAAATATCCCAAGAAAGTTGCTCATCGAATACCATTGACGTATCTCTAATATTTTAGATATATTATTTTAAAACACAGATTGAGTTGTATGTGTGTAAGCCTTATATGAATTTCTTTAATTGCTGAAACACCAAGTTAAAGCCATTCATGCTTTGAAAACCAAATTTTGGTGAAAGTGTTGAAACATCATGATAACCCATATTTAAGCAAATAATGATAGGAAAACACTTTTAGTAAGTCCAAATGATTTTTTAAATAATAATCATAAAGAAAATAGACTCAAGTACATAATCATTATGAATGCAAGGGAAATGCGACTAAACAACTCACTTTCATGATGTAATAATAATATTGCTTCATAACTTATGAAAATAAACCAAAAGAATCAACATGCAAAACCCAAGACAAATAAAATGATTAAGTACAAAAGAAATAACCTTTTCTATTCAAATTCACACTACAAATCAAGAAAAGTACTTAAAAGTAAAGCAATTTTTAGAATTTTATTGGGAGGCCCCTTTATTTAAAATAAATAAATTAATGAGGATTCATTAAGGGCTCAAGAGGACAAAATGGAGCACATGGCTTAGGAAGAGAATTACAGTCCTTGGATGTTTGTAGAAGAATTTTTGGAGTCATTAGAGGATTTTATGAGCAACGTTGGATTAAAGCTTTAGTTATCCACAATGTCGCCTTGAGGACACAAGTTATAGATCTCCTAGTCCCCTTGTATCTCCACCCCACATACTCAGTGCTATCTTGACGAGCATGAATGCACCTAGACTTGATTTATCAACGTATGCAAGACCATGACATATTTCCCCCCACCACTCCCACCCCTTGCCAATCCCATCTCCAAACATAAAGTTCACCCCTCTACCACTAATGGAGGTTGGATAAGCATTTCCTAAGAAAATAATAAAAAATCAGTGAAAATAAAGACTAGTTCAACCCATCGTTCTAATCAAACATGAGCATTTCATATTAGTTAATAATATAATGAGGTGAAAACAACAAGTCCCTTAGGTACATAAAAAACCCAAGCATCCAATCAATCATTATATTCTTTGTAATCTATCTTGATTCTCTTAGAGTGGAAACATTGGAGGAACCAATTTGCAAGAGTAGTTTTATTGATGGGACCTAGGTTGGAGAATTGGGATTTGAAAACTTATAGGGCCATTTTTGAGGCCTTAAATGACATATTTTGAGGGTAAAAATTCCCTGCCTAAGCCATGGATCTTGTGACATTGTTCTACACTTAGAGACAATTCAAACAGTAAGAATCACACAAATAAGAGTTTATATGCAAGATCTATACTTCAGGTTGACCTATCGTGATTGACCACTATGGTTTGATAGGACACCTGTCAGCCCTTGTTACTTATGCAAGGGTCTAGCCATATGGGAACTATGAAGAAGACTCTAGAAGGGTCAAATTTGTAACTCTAGTTGAAGGTTGAAGGAACCAAACTTGATCCCTAGTTGGTTAATGGGCTACGTTATAATTGGGTCAATATGAGAAAAATGGGATAGATTTATTTCAATTATATCTTGTTCCACAACAGAGTAGAAAAACCTGGGAGTGGGAGTGAGAGAGCATAATAAAGTGGGTTTAGTGTCTATAGTTTCCTATCAGGCCACAACTCTCAAGTAACTCCATAGAGAATGTTTTTTCATTTTGTACTTGTATGATTTCCATTCCAGAGAAAGAGAGAGTAGAGCAGCCTCACCTTCTAGCTGTGCTTTCTCCCATAAGAGTTTAGCAAAGCATATCTTGTGTTCATTGTGGTTGGTGTGTGATTATATTTCATTGATCTTTATTTTCAACACTATCTATTGCAACATATCAAGAAAATATAATTAATAAATCTAGAGTCTAAGGAAATTAACCCTCATAGTATAGATTTTAGTCTATTTTATTAGATATGTTGTGACGAATTATCATATGGCATATCCAAGATAGTTTATGAATCATATTATAGGGGAACCATAAACAAATTTAAGTAGGAATTCATAAAATAGAGTCCATGGCCGACAAATCTATTCATAATAACCCTCAAGATTCAACAAACGCAAAGATTTGTGTGACGAGAACCACAAGTTGTAGATATAAATCGTAATGTGAACCTCCTCATGGAAACCCCAAAAAACATGTTTGGGTTGATGAGAGAGCATAAAGGATCCAACTAATAGTTCAAATCAGAGGGAAAATCGAGGAGGGATTTCAAAGATTCTAAGGAGTCAAGGAAAGAACTTAAAAAAGAGCAGTTGAGTTCAATCATTGTGAACCAATCACAATCTCCCTTCAAGATGGAAGGAAAAGTGGACATCAAGTCATATCAAGGTGAAATTGATACTTTGAAATTAAATCATTAGTTGTAACAATTAGAAGTTTAGTTTAGTGCTCACGATGCATATGATGAACAAAATGTCTCATTTGTTAGATTGAAGTTAGAGGGCCATGCCCTAACTCGGTAGGAAAGCCATACAAACACTTAGGTTGGCGGCTGATCCTCTAGTAACTAAGTGGGAGGACTTTGAAACTCTCATAAATTCCAAATTATACCTTATCAGGTATGTAGAGGAATAGTAGATACGATTGAACTACTTCGAGTAAAGGCAAGGGCAGGGTGTACATCATTACACCATTCAATTCATAAAGATGGCCATCATGCTATGTATCTCTCCTAAGAGCCCATATGTACTCCTTAAGTATCTAGGGGGTCTACATATCCATTTAGGAAAGCAAATGATGTTGTTGAAGCCAAAAATAGTGGATGGGACTTGTACATAGGCAAAATACCTAGAGAGCATAGGATAAAACAAAGGGTAATCAAGTGGTTCGAAACAAAACAAAAAAAAGAAGTACGAGGAAGATTCCAAGGAAAAGAAAAATAAGTGGAAAGGGGAAAAGGATAAGAAGAAAACAACTAATGCACATTAGTGCAAGGATCCTAGGAATCGTTGCAATCATTACAACATTGATAGCTACATAGAGGAAAGTGTTGGAAATTGTATCCAAAGGTGAACCCAAAGAATTAGAAGAATGTTGGAAAGAAAAGGTATTATCACCACAAATATGAGTAATTGGGTGGAAATCATCTCCGACATGGACAAGAAGAATATTTGTATATCAGTGTAGAAGGAGGTGAATATGAGTAGTCTTCATCATGAAGAGGAGAAGGAGATGGCCAAACTATTCCACAATAAGATAGAGGTCAAGAAGAATAAGAATGATGCTTTGTTTGACTCAATTTTCATATGCCAATCTCACAATGACAGATATGGTCAACAAACTTGAATTGGAGGTTCAAGATTATCCTAGCCCCATATCCATTGGGATGAGTAAATAAGGATGTGGAAATTAAGGTACAAAACAATGTATAATAAACTTTGTTATGAATGTTGATTTTATTACTAAAGTAAAAATGGATGTAGTTCCACTTTATGTATGTGGAGTTGTGTTTGGGAGTCCCTATATGTACATGTAGGATGCAATATTTATGTACAGAGACAACCAATACTGCCTCATTAAGGATGGGAAATCATTCATAATCAACACACATAAAGGTAACTCTAAGATTTCACTAGTGCCAACTAAGTTAGGAAATTGATTAGTTCTAGAAAGAAATATGTTTTATTATTGTTAGGAGAAAATCAATCTAGTGAGGACTCAACAAGGGAAAAGGCATCCTTGGAAGGGTTTATTAAAGAACATATATAACAAGTGGAAGGGTTTTTACATGAACATATGGGAGTGTTCCAAGAACCTAAAGGGATATGACCTAAGAGGGAAGTGGAGGATGAGATCCAATTGTTATTGGACTCTCCATTTCCAAAATATTGGGTTGTACAAATAATTTGTTATAGAAGCAAGCGAAGTGATGAAGCATTAGCAACAACTGCTAAAGCAAGGTGTTATTCAACCAAGTACCTGACTTGTGGGTCACCCATTATAACTATGCAAAAATAGGAGGGGACTTGGTGGATGTTCATCAATTATAGAGCATTAAACAAGATTATGCTCAAGTACCCCCTACCTCGAATTAGTGATCTCTTAGATTAGTTTCAACAAGCAAAATATTTCACCAATCTGGATTTAAAATTAGGGTATCTCTAGTTTTGAGTCAAAGAAGAAGAACATTGGAAGACCACTTTTAAAACTAGACAAGGTTTGTGTGAGTGGTTATTCATGCCATTTGGTATATTCAATGTACTGACTATGTTCATGATATTAATGAATGATGTACCACAATCTTATCCATATTCATTTTTTATTATTTATTTGGATGATATACTAGTTTAAAATTATACCTCAAAGGAGTACATTTCACACTTAATGCAAGTGCTAGAGACTTTGAAGAAGCACTGGCTACTAAAAAATTTCAAAAAATTTGAGTTTACACAAAATTTTTTGGTGTATTTAGGCTATGTGGCTAGTGGAGAGGAGCTTAAGATGGATCCTGCAAATATGGTTGCCATCATCAATTGGTTAGTACTTACAAATGTTTCTAAAATTAGGAGTTTAGTTTGAGAAACACAATATATGAGGAAATTCATAACTTCATTTTAGTAGTAGTTTCACCACTCCACGCTATAATAGTGAGTGGAAAGAGTTTCCAATGGGGGTAGGGTCAGCAGAAGGCCTTTGAAAATTTGAAAATGAAAATCATCCAAGGGGCAGTTCTCATGTTAGCATAATTGCAACAACCCTTCAAAGTGGAGATAGATACAAGTGGGTATGCCATGGGAGTGGCCTTCATGCAGAGAGGAAGGCTTGTGTGCTACCGTTTTGAAGTATTTCACAGGGCAATTCTCAAGTAGCCTACCTATGACAAAGAGCTCTATGCCCTAGTACAAGTTGTCAAAAAGTGTAAACATTATTTTATGGGAAAGGGGATCGTCATCCGCACAGATCACCCACTGTTACAATAGCTATATGCCCATAGCAAGATACAATAGACTAGACACTACAAGTGGATGGGGATCTTACAACAATTTTATTTAACAATTAATTATAATAAAGGCAATACAAACAAGTTGTATGACATGATTTTAAGTCTACCCACATCAAGAATCACTGCTTTGGGAGCTCAGATGCACATGGAGCCTCTAATCTACCATGCATATAGAGAGGAATATATATGTTGAAGAATCAAGGGAAATTATGTATAGTAGGATTCTTCTAGATTTGATAACAATTTGTGAAGTGCTTTTACAATTTATCTCTATTATCTTGATCTTCTTCTCTTATTATTAGTGTGAGTGTTTACTTCATCAAATTGCTATCAAAACACAAGAAACAAGAACACAAGATGTTGGCTATTTTCTAGGGAAAAACCTCCCTCTCTTAGAGATGAAAACCCTTTTGTAAATTTATCTTATTGAAGCTTCTATCGATCGATGTAAAACCCTAGACCCTTAACAAGAATATCCTTCAAGCACAGTCAAGTCCTTCCTCCTTCCTGCACTTTGTTCCCTGGCACTTCATCCTCCTTTTTTCAGCATTTCGTTCTTCATACAACTGTTGATAGTGTTTGTTGCACTTGCTCCATAATAGAAACTTATCCTTGATATTTAGCGAGACCCTTTACTTGTGATGATCCCTTCCTTCCTCTTGACCAACCAAGCTCCTTCTTCAAGGTGTAGTTCCAAACTTGATATGATTGTCTTGCAGTCCTAAATTCTCGCACATGTGGGAGGTTTCCTTGAGTATTTGGTTCCTTTATTCTTTGATTGAGAGAGTCGCTTCTTCACTCTAGTGGCAGGCCTTATAGGCCTAAGTTTCAAGCCCAAAAAGTGAGAAGTATGAGAATGTTATGTTGCTGTTGTTATGACCGCAAAGAAACCTCCTTTTCTCGCACGCGACTATGTTTTACCCTAGAAACAATCCTCCAACCTTTGGTGATGACTTCTTCTTCACTGCACTAGAGGCTCCTTATACTCATCCTTTTTTACCCTTTTCTTGGTATTCCTTTCTCGTTGATTTCAAAGGTGGATTGCTTGTCATTTGAGAGAGTGGACAACCTCTATATATAAACAATTGTCCCTCCTTTAGGGCGACTTGAGGTTGACATGATGATTGTAGGCCGACTTGAGTTTCCTTCATCATTTTTGGTCTTTTAATGATGTTGTTGCAAGGAGAGGACTTGTCTTTGTTTGGAGGCATATTCTTTGACTCTTATACAAATATGTACATGGTGTAACATGCTCTTAAGGGTCTTCAAAATTTCTTTTGACTCTTTGACTTACCTATATCACTTTAACATGTGCTAGACCTATTTCAATGAGAAAGAAACTCATTGATAAATATAACAAAAATAGTATTTCTTTTCTTGAATAAATACAAATATCAAAAGTACATTTATGAAGACCAAACCTAGTTACACTTTCTTCAACAATATAGAGGATGAGGACTTCAAGAAGGTGTTTTAATAATTACAGAGCTAGATTCATGCAAATGATGATGACAACACAATTGACTATCATCTCTATAATGGGTTACTCTATAAATTGAACAAGCATTTTGTTTCTAAAGGTGAGCGACTGCAACTGATCTTAGAGGCTCACACCTCTAAGATTGTAGGGAATTTTGATCTAGGAAAGACAATAGCCAACTTACAAAGGTACGTGTACAAGTCCATAATGCAAGAAGATGTAGCAAGGTTCATTAGATGATGTACGCTTTGTTGTCCCAATAAGTCTAGTAATAAGAAACATGGTTTTTACCATCCCTTACTTGTACCCATTTATCCTTGGTAAATAATTTCCATGGAATTTATGGGAGGTTTACCAACAACGAGGAAGGGACATGACTACCTATTCATGGTAATTAACATGTTGAGCAAGATGTGCATTTACATGCCTTGTAAAAAGACCATTAGAGGGAATGAAGTAGCAAACTTGTTCTTTGAATAGGTCTCAGTGCACTTTGGGATACCAAGGAGCATAGCTTTAGACATGGAAACTATATTTCTCAATGAATTTTGGATTACAATGGGAAGAATATGGACACAAAGTTGAAGAGGTCTACAATATTCCATCCCTAAAAAGATGGGAAAACGTAAGTAGTCACTAAGGATTTGGTGAAACTTTTGAAGGGTTACAATTAGAAGCATTTGAAAACTTGGGATGAAAATATAGTATTTGTACAACACTCTTATAGTAGAGCAATCCACACTTCTATTGGTAAGTTCCCATTCAAACTTGTTTTGGTTATTTTCCACCTTCGCCTTTACATGTTGTATATGGGAAACAAAGAGGAACAAAGGAGGATCTCATAGGGAATGCTTTAAGAGTAAAAAGCAATGATTAGAAGATTAAGCAAATTCATTTCCAGGTATAGGAGATGTTATCACTCAGGTTGCTATATAATAAAAGTCTGAAGATTAATATGACAAGATGAATAAAAAATAAGCGCTAATAAAAAAACAATTTGGCTTTTGTAATTAAACTTGGGATTTGAAAGAGAAAAATGGGGTTTACATGAGAAAGGTAGCCATTTTCCTAAGTAAAATAGGATTTTACTCAGGCAATCTTTATGGAATGGAATGAATGGTTCATGAGTGATATTAAGATCAGATCTTAATATTTTGGGGGAAATTAGTGAATGTTTAGGGAAAAATATTGTTAGGGTCCCACCCTAAACCCCTTATTTATGTAGTAGGATCGAGTCATAGTTATAGTTAAGTAAAGAGTCAATAAAGCCCATATTAATAATTGTAAGTGGTTAACCCACATTTAATGACGGGACCATAGTTAGTTGCAAATGGGCCATGGTATTAGATAGATGGTAGTAATAATAACCATGGTATTGCATGTATGAATCCTATATAAAGGATAGAGACTCTCTGTGAGGAGAATCATGTCTTATTTTGTAATCAAGCTCAGGACGAAAAGGTGAGCAAGGTGGTACCATTCAATTGTTACTGCCAAAACAATTTAGGTGGTCCAAAATTTCAAATAAATCCGCTCTGTGCATGGTACAAACTAGAAATCAAGCTATGGTGAATGAAAGGATGGACAACCTTGAAGCATCCTTGAAAGACATCCAAGAGAAACTGAAGAAAATAACTACAACACTCTCCATGGGCAAGGCGGAAGCCCGCGAGGAGGCATATATTGGTAATGAACACAGTGAGGGTGAGTCTAGCCACTCTCTTCACCTCTAGGGCACCCACCAACAATCCCGTCCGCGACCAACCAAGCTGGACATGCATAAATTTAATGGCTCTCACCCGACAACATGGATAACACAAATGGAGCAATATTTCAATATGAATTACATCTTGGATAATGCCACTCAACTTAGTGTGGGGATCATGTACTTGGACAATGAAATATGGCAATGGTGGCAATGGCATCAACGTTGCTATGGTAATTCTTGGTCATGCCATTTGGTCTTTGTAATTCCCCATTTACTTTTCAGAGCTTTATGAACCACCTGCTCAAACCATATCTCAGAAAATTTGTCCTTGTTTTCTTCGATGACATCCTCATCTACAGTCACACTTGGGCTGCACATCTTCAACATGTAGATCTACTCTTGCAACTACTCCGCGAGCATAAATTATTTGTTAAGATGTCCAAGTTTTCTTTTGGCATGGAAGAAGTTGAGTATTTGGGCCACATTGTGGGGTGTGAAGGTGTCAGGGTGGACCCCAAAAAGATCCAGGCAATGCAGGATTGGCCTCAACCTAAGACCTTGAAGAGCCTGAGAGGATTTTTTGGTCTCATAGGCTACTTTCGCAAATTTGTCCGCAATTATGGTGGCATTGTGAGGCCCCTCACTCAAATCCTCAAGAAAAATTCATTCCTCTGGAATGATGAAGCACAATAGGCCTTTACAGCTCTCAAGAATGCCATGTGTTCCACTCCAGTCTTAGCACTACTCGACTTCACCAAATATTTTGTCATTGAATGTGATGCTTCAGGTACGGGTATTGGGGCGGTCTTAATGCAAGAAGGTCGACCCTTGGCCTTCACAAGCCAACAACTAAGTGGGAAGAATGTGGGACACTCTACCTATGAGAAGGAGATGATGGCCATCTTACATGCAGTAGATACCTGGCGACCTTACTTATTGGGGTGACACTTCCAAATCCTCACAAACCATCAAAGGCTTAAATATTTTTTGGAGCAATGCCTATCCTCACCACAACAAAATAAATGGCTCACAAAAATGCTGGGATATGATTATGAGATAATTTACAAGAAAGGGCGTGAAAATATTGTAGAAGATGCATTATCTCGCCAATTTGAGGAGGAAAGTACCCTGCTCGCAATTTCCCTTCCCATTCTAGAATGGATTGAAGAGGCTCGAAGGGAATGGTTTTCACATCCTTGGCTCTCCCAACTCATTACTCAATTGCAGGCAGATCCAAATTCCACCAAGGGCTACTCGTGGCAGGATGAGATTCTTCGCTACAAGGACAGAGTTGTAATATCACCAACATGCACCCTCAAAAGCCGCATTTTGGTGGAGTTGCACTCATCCCCCACTGCAGGACATTTAGGCTTTCAAAAGACGTATGCTCACACTCGAAGATCATTTTTTTGGATAGGCATGAAAAAGGACATTCTTACTTTTGTAGTGGAATGCGACATTTGTCAGCGCCACAAAGGAGAGACAGTCAAAGCACCAGGCACATTACAACCAGTGCCCATCCCGGCATCAATATGGACGAAGGCTTCTATGGATTTCATTACAGGTCTTCCAAAGTCAGGAAACAAGTCAGCCATCATGGTGGTTGTGGACAGACTTTCTGAGTATGCTCATTTTTTCACCTTACCCCACCCTTTTACACTGACTTTGGTTTCTCAATCTTTCATGGATCAGATATTCAAATTGATGGCATGCCCACTTCCATTGTGTCTGATTGTGACCCGAACTTCACCAGTAATTTTTGGCAGGAACTCTTCCACCTACAAGGTACCCAACTAAAACTCAGTACTTCCTATCATCCACAAACTAATGGTCTAACTAAAGTAGTCAACAAATGTCTAGAAACCAACCTTAGGTGTTTCACTTCAGAAAAGCAACATCTCTGGGTACAGTGGTTACCTCTAGCTGAATGGTGGTATAACACCAACTATCATGCCACCACCAAAATGACTCCATATGAAGCAGTTTATGGTCAACTCCATCCTTCCCCTACTTCTTATATCAAGGGGTGCTCAAAGGTACAAGCAGTGGATCAACTCCTATAGAACCACACAACCATGCTCACCCATCTTAGAGAGAATCTTCATCAAGCTCAAAACCGCATGAAGCAACAGGTATATCAGCATCGCTCAAAACACCAATTTCAAGAAGGGGATCAGGTATTTTTGAGGCTACAACCATATAAGAAAAAATCACTCAAAGACAAGGGTTGTTAGAAACTATTTCCAAAATTCTACAGACTGTATCAAGTACTTCAATGCATTGGAGAAGTGGCTTACAAACTAGCTTTGCCACCCATTGCAAAAATCCATCCAGTTTTCCATGTCTCATGCCTCAAGAAAGTGATTGGGAGTAATTGCAGAATTCAAACCAGCCTACCTGAACTAGATGAATAAGGGTCAATCTGGCATCAACCTGAACAGGTCCTAGACACACAAGAACGACACCTGCGTGGCCGCATGATCAAGAAAGTCCTCGTTAGTGGAAAGACACCTCTTCGGAATATGCAACCTGGGAACCAGCCACTATTCTTCAGTAGTTTTCGCAGCTTCAGCCTTGAGGACAAGGCTATTCTTATGGGGGAGGGCATGTTAGGGTCCCACCCTAACCCCCTTATTTATGTAATAGGATAAAGTCATAGTTATAGTTAAGTAAAGAGTCAATAAAGCCCATATTAATAATTGTAAGTGGTTAACCCGCATTTAATGAAGGGACCACAATTAGTTGCAAATGGGACATGGTATTATATAGGTGGTATTAATAAGAACCATGGTATTGCCCCATGGTATTGCATGTATGAATCCTATATAAAGGATAGAGACTCCCCTTGAGGAGCATCATGTCTTATTTTGTAATCAAGCTCTACTCTATTGGAGGTTTCCCCCTCGAAGAGGAAAGTGAACATTGCTTTCTGAATGATAAAATACTTGCTATTATTTCTCACTGTTCTATGTTTTGGGTATATTTCTTCGCATATGTGGTATTCTGGTATCGTCTTGTAGGTTACGATCAACTTCCATCCTTAAAAATTTCCTTGATTAGAGTATTTTAATAAGGTAGCAAGGTATATGAATCATCTAAAATTTTGCATTCATGATGAGATTTGTTTATTGTTTCCAATAACAATGGAGGAAGATTACCAAATTTCACTTAAAGCATCAGAAAAGTTTTCCAGGAAACAAACTCAATATCCAGGAGATAAAAGTAGTTATTTCAAAAGTAAGAGGCAGCATTAAGGCAACATATCAACTAAAGTTTATGAAAAGGGAGAAGAAAGTCCTCCTAGTCAATGTTAAAAATCTAAGGGAAGATCATTCATACAAAGGAAGAGCATCAAAATAAAAAAGTTAACCTTTTAGAGTCACTGTTTTATATGAAATAAATATGGTCATAGATATTATGATTCTCCAATTTTTTTAAACGAAGGTCATACTAATAAAATTATCCAAGTTAAAGGTCAATAAAATGTTAGAAAATTATATATTATAGAGCAATGGAACACATAAAATATTGCAGAAATATAAACACAGAAAAAATGCATAAAACAAGAGAGACTCAAATATACGTGGTTCACCCAGTTTGGGCTACGTCCATGGAGAAACAACCAATACTTCCTTTTATATTATCCTGCAAACTGAAGAGATACAACCTACAACAAATCTGCTGTAACACCCTCTTCACTCTCAATCTCCTCTCTCTTTCTTGCTCAGAATACAGATCTACATCGACGCAATACAATTCCCTCTTATATAGTGAGGGGTTGCCTTCTAGGGAAAAAACCCTAAATTAAACATAATTTCTACCATCAGATCTCTGCCTAATGAATGGCCCAGATTGACTAGAAATTACTATACTTTTACAAGGAAATTTTACATCTATTCTTAGCTTCGAGGGTGCTACCC